>CAJQZJ010000104.1:377826-388464 GCA_907164525.1 Lophiomys imhausi | reverse complement strand
TTTCTTAGTTTGGGAAGCTGCAGGCCCTGTACTTCCTATAAAATCAGATATATTTATCCCTCTCAGGTCTCTGAGGTGATTGAAGAACAGATAGATAAAGTCTCATAATTAAATTTTGAGTTGTTTAGGAGTCAAGAGAGTGTTATACATCTAAGAAGATACTTTTAAAATTGTGTTGCAATTAGTATGAATGTTGAGTCAGATATAGAACTTTAAACTCATGGAGATGTTTAGATAGTAGAATGGTGAATTCAGGTACCAAATACATATGGACTGGTCATTGGGAATGTACGCTAAGCCATATAACCCTCATAACTGTGGCCTAATTACCTCTGTTGTACTGTATTGTATTTATTATCATAAGAGAAAGAGCCATTTGTTGGACTGAAAGGAGAAACTGTAGGGGGAAATAAGATATACCTTAAACTTAAAAGAAAAAAAAAAGGGAAGAGGATGGGGGTTTGAGGGTAGGAAGGTGTGACTGGAGGGGGAATAGGGAGGGGACTGCAATTGAGATGTAACTTGAAGAAATAAAAAATAAAGGAAAAAAAGAATATTGAATCTATAGAATACTTTCTATTTGTTTCTGTCTCCATATTTGTCTATTTGTATAAACAACCTTATCAACTTCATGGTACTATTTACTCAGTGAGCCACATTCTCTTAAAGGACCATCGTTAGTACTGCTCAAAACTGGGGGCATGAAACAGATGGAATGAAGTCAGAGCTGTGTCCTACTATTCAGAGGGCAGAGACAGAAATACTGAATTTGATGTCAATCTCAATTATGTAACAAGTTTGAGGGCAGACTAAGATACACAGAGAGTCTGTCAAAAAATAATCCAAGGCATGGAATGTGACTGAGAAGTACAACATTCACCACCAGGTATAAAGCTCTGAGTTATACCCACTGGACCAGACAAAGAAGAAATGGGAGAGTGGGAAGAAAGACACAAAGATGAAACAGATTTGGAAATATACTGAAAAATAGTTAAAATTAACAACTATGCCACCAATGAAAATAGATAGGGTTCAAAAATAACATAGAATAAACTAACATGTTAAAATTAATAAAGATGAGGCTAATAAAATAATTTTTAAAGGGAGGTCATGCATTTGGTAATAAAAAAGTTGTAGCAAAATTTTTAAATGGAAAAGAAAATGAGAAGAAAAGAGAAGCATATTTTTAAAATCCAAATTAAAACTTAAGTAATAAAACTGGAAAAATTAAAGAAAACAAAACAAATTGGACATTTCTCTTAACTGAGACATTTGAACAAGAGAAACTTCCTTCTGAATCCTCCACCACTAAAATTCATGTCCAGTATTAGAATCCACCAGGCAAGCATGAATGTAGAGTGGTAGGTGAGGCTTACTGCAATCTCTCCCTGGGTGTATTTTCTGTGGCAAAACTGTAGGTACTGGGTTTTTGTTTTGTTTTGTAAGAATAAAAGTTTATTTACCATTTTATGAAAGATTTTACAAGACAAGAACAACCTGGACAAAAATCACTGATTTTAACAATTGGACATATATAGACATATAAAATAGCTGCTATCTTAACACCAAGCCCTAAAATGACAATTATCCATATTCACTTCACCTGATTGTTTTGTAACACTAACAACACTGTAAAATGTCTGAATAAATGTGGTTTTTTATTGTTGTAATTATTTTTTACATTTATTTATTTCTTCAAGTTACATCTCAATCACAGTCCCCTCCCCCCCCCCAGTCTCACCCTCCCACATTCTTCATCTTCACCCTCCTATCTGCTTTTTTTTTTTAATTTAAGGTGTATCTTTTCCCCCTCTACAGCATCATTGTTTTTAAAGACTTATTTATTTTTATTTTTTGTGTAAGGATATTTTGCCTGCATGTATGTCTATATACCATGTGTATGTCTGATGCCAGTGAATGCCAAAAAAAGGGTGTTGGACATTTCTCTCATGGCTTGGCCTAGAAACAGCAATATATGATCCTGGCTCAGCACAAGAAACCCAGACTGGCTCTATTCTTGAAATTAGAGCATATGTCCACTTGTGCTGACAAAGGGAGAAAAAGACAGTAAGGAGAAATTAGATATATCAATGAAGTTCAGAATGAAACAGAAAAGCATAATGAACAAGCTATGAGGAAAGTTTGAAAGTCAAAAAGAAACAACAAACTCTGCCAGCCATTTTTCCAGAAGAGGTCAAATTTGATGACCCAAATCCCAAATTTTTGAGTAACAGCATTTGTCAACCATCCACAAGTGTCTCCACTGGCTCAGTAAGAAGACAATAAATCCTTGCATTATTTGACCAGAGGTGGAGTGACAGAATTTGAAGAAATAAAATCAGCTTACAGAGAGTTTTATTTTTATGAGAATCCTTTTAGAAAATAAAGTTGTCTCCAAAGACTTGAGAATTAGTGTGGTAACAAGGGGCTGGGTGGACATGTCATTCTGGAGCAGTCATTTTAACCATTTATAATTGTTGACAAAGGTGTTAAAAGGGGAACATTTAAACCTCTTCTTTGCTCTTGCTAAGTATTCCGTCTAAGAGTTACAAACAGGAAGAATAACAAAATTCTAAAACTGGATTTTGGTGACAGTTGCACAGCAATGTGAGTACACTTGGATCAGCAGTGGGATTCAGTGCAACTTGGTCCAGGAGGATGGACTATTTGATTCAAGTTCCTATAAATATTTATTTTTGAAAATCAAAGTAAAATGCATCTTTCTAGCTTTTGTAATTATGTTGTCTCCTGTAATCAACTCACCTTCCATATATCCTAAAAGAAATTCTTCTCATTCAAACCTAGTATCATGTGGTGATGCAATCAGGTTTTTTCCTAACAGTTGTGGCTTTTGTTTTCTTATACAGAAAAAAAGAAAACATCCCATTCCTCTTTTGTCTGTTTATCTGTCTGCCTGTCTGTCTTGAGGCAAGATCTTACTGCGTTAGTTAGACTTGTTTTCAACTCACTGTGTATGTAGCCCAAGCTGACTTTTAACTTGTGATCCTTCTGCTCAGCCTTCTATGTAACTGAGATAGACATGCACTGTCAAACACAACTTTATAATTTTTCTTTTTAAAAAGTGTTACTTCATTCAATTCTGCAAACCATGATATATATTTGTTCCTTTAAAATAGAAACAAATTTCAGATCTGGAGTGTAAAAGTTAATGCACATTTTGATGAACAATGTCATTTTTACTGGTTCAAGGGAAAGGAAGATTCATGACTTTTTTGTTATTTTTTAAATTTTATTTTATTTAAATTAAAGTATAATTGAATCATTCCCCCCCCTCCAACCCTCCTTATGTCCCTCCTACTTCCTTTCAAACTCGTGGGTTCTCCTTCTCTATTATTTTTAACAATAATGTATTGCTAATGTACTATAAAATTTGTAAAATAAAAATATGTACACATATATAAATAAATATATAAATATAACCTGTTGAGTTTATTTAGTGCCGCCGCTTATATGTATGTGGCTTTAGTGTTGGTGGTAGTAGATAACTAATTAGGGGGTTCATCCCTAGGGAAGACTAATTCTCTCTCAGTATCTATTAATCATCTATGGGTAGAACCCCACTAGAGTTTATCCATACATTTTGGCATGCCATCTGGTGGTATTAGTGTTGTAGTCTTGTTTAGGAAGCCATATTGTTGCTGTTTCATGATGTATCTTCCCTGTCATAACTAGAAGACACAGGAGACTTCCTAGTACTCTGGCTCTTACAGTTTTTCCCACCTCTTGTTTCCATGTTCTTGAGCCTTAGGTATATAGGTTGTATTGTAGATGTAACAATGATACAGTAAAATATCAACCTACAGATTATATTAGCCTACAGATTACCACTGTTGAATCAAATATGAATAAATTTACCCAATGTAGTATCATCTACCAGGATCAGTGTAGGTGGTTTTAGGAAAAGTAAAATGTCAAAGAAAGTATGATGATATGTCCCCCTTTTCATTTCTGATTTTGCTAGTTTGGATAGTGTCTGTCTGCCTTGAGATCCCCAAAAAAAGCATTAGATCTTACTTCAAAAGCCTGTATCCCACAAAATTGGAAAACCTAAATGAAATGGACAATTTTCTAGACAGATTTCACTTGCCAAAGTTAAATCAAGATTAGGTAACCATTTAAAATGTTCTATAACCCCTACGGAAATGGAAGCAGTCATCAAAAGTCACCCAACCAAAAAAGCCCAGGGCCAGTTGGTATTAGTGCAAAATTCAAAGAGCTAATACCAATACTTCTCAAACTAGTCCACAAAATAGAAACACAAGGATCATTATCAAACTCATTCTATGAAGCTACAGTCACCTGATACCTAAACCACACAACAACTCAACAAAGAGAATTTCAGACCAATATCTCTTCTGAGCATTAATGCAAAAATACTCAATAAAATACCTGTGAACTCAATCGAAGAACACATCAAAAGTATCATCCAATATGATCAAGTAGACTTCATCCCAGGGATGCAGGGTTGGCTTAACATATGAAAATCCATCAATGTAATGTATCATATAAACTAACTGGAAGAAAAAAAAACATATATGATCATCTCACTAGATGCTGAAAAAGCCTTTGATGAAATCCAACACCCCTTCATGATAAAAGTCTTGAAGTGATCAGGGATACAAGGGCCATACTTAAACATAATAAAGGCAATATACAGCAAGCTGCTAGTCAAAATCAGGTTAGGTGGAGAGAAACTTAAAACAATTCCACTAAAATCAGGGACAAAACAAGGCTTCCCAGTCTCTCCATATCTATTCATCATACTTGAAGTTCTAGTTAGAGCAAGAAGACAACTAAAAGAGATCAAGGAGATAGAAATTGGAAAGGGAGAAGTCAAACTATCCCTATTCTTAGATGGTATGATTGTATACAAAAGTTATCCCCAAAATTCTACCAGAGAACTCCTACAGCTGATAAACACCTTTAGCAAAGTGGCTAGATACAAAATTAACTTGAAAAAATCAGCAGCCCTCCTTTACACAAATGATAAATGGGCTGAGAAAGAAATTAGAGAAACAACACCCTTCACTATTGTGGCTATTGCTACAGACAATATAAAATATCTTGGTGTAACTCTAACCAAGCAAGCAAAAGACCTATATGACAAGAACTTCAAGTCTCTGAAGAAAGAAATTGAAGAAGATATCAGAAAATGAAGTGACCTCCCATCCTCATATATAGGTAGGATTAACATAAATAAACATATGAAAATGTAAGTAAAAGTGGTCTACTTACCAAAAGCAACCCACAGATTTAGCACAATTCCTATCAAAATACCAATGCAATTTTTATAGATATTTAAAGAACAATCCTAAACTTCATGTGGGAAAAACAAAAACAGAACAGGTAAAACAATCCTCTACAATAAAAGAACTTTTGGAAACATCACCATTCCCGATTTAAAGTTACAGAGCAAAGGTAATGAAAGCTACATTGTACTGGCATGGAAACATATTGATTGATCAATGGAGTCGAATCAAAGTCCCAGAAATAAACCCACACACCTATGGACACTTGATTTTTGACAAAGAATACAAAACCATACAATGGAAAACAGAGAGCATCCTCAACAAATGGTGCTGGACTAACTGAATGTCTGCATGTAGAAGAATGCAAATAGATCCATATTTATCTCCCTAAATAAATGTCAAGTCCAAATGGATCAAAAACCTCAACATAAAAGCAGATACACTAAATCTATTAGAAGAGAAATTGGGGAACATCCTTGAAATCATTGGCATCCGAGACAACTTCCTAAAAAGAACTCCAACAGTTCGGGCTCTAAGATCAACCATCAATAAATAGGACCTCATGAAACTGAAGTTTCTGTAAGGCAATGTACACTGTCAAAAAAACAAAATGACAACCCACAGATTGGGAAAAGATTTTCACCATACCTACATCAGATAGAGGGCTAATATCCAAAATATATAGAGAACTCAAAAAAGTAAACACCAACAAACAAAATCACCCCATTAAAAATGGGGTATAGAGCTAAAACAAGAATTCTAAACAGAAGAATTTCAAATGACTGAAAAGCACTTAAAGAAACATCCAACATCCTTAATCATCAGGGAAAGACAACTCCAGAGGACTCTGAGATTCCATCTCATACCTGTCTGAATGGTTAAGATCAAAAACTCAAATGAGGAAGATCCAAGATGGCGGCGGCCTGCTTGGATTTATTTTGACTTCGGGGTTAACAGTCACAAGGCGGTGAGTATTGCAGGGCACTGTACAAATGGCACGACCCCTTCTAAATCTCACCCAGCTACCCAGGGACCATTGAGAGTCCCTGGGAAGGATGCTCCTTCCCACTCTCGGACACACAAGGAAGCCGCTGGACCCGGGAATTGGGACCACCCATCCCCCAACAGGAGAGACTCTGGTAAGTTCCGATCTAAAACCCAGCGGGGAGATTCAGATCCCACGCAGAGATAATCCCCACACTGCTGGGCACCCCAGGTCTCGCACAGACAATCCAACTACCTGGCTAAAGGTTGTAACCCTTGGAAGTGAGCATAACTCGGCTGCTAAGTACCTCCAGACCGTAGATTGCAACACCACTGCTATGACATCACTCGCCAGTTTCCAAGCCGCAGGAGCAGCAAGGCTATTGGGGCTGAAGGGCAGGCAGATTTACCCACTACAGGAACCAACCCTGGGCAAACTGCGAGATATTTGAAACTGTCATATATCAGACTTTTGTACTAGTACTGGCCCTTCCGGCAGGGAACCAGAGCTTACTTGTACACAGCTCCACTACCTGGATTAGTTAAGTCTCCACGTAGGAGGCGGGGCTGAATGACTCACCTTATAGGGGTAGAGTAAGGCAACTCGAATTCTACACCAAAGCGCCCCTTTGGACCCAAGTCCAGAAGACAGCAAAAAAATTCCACATGGCCAGAGGCCCCAGACCAAAAAAAAAAAAAAAAACAGAGCGAAATGTCTCCAACAAAAGAAAGCAACGCTATTCTATCCAGCCCGAACCACCTCACCACAACTGAAACACATGAAAACGATGACAATGCTACATTATGGAAAGTGATAGAGTCCCTTCAAGAAGAACTTAAATCTATGAAGGAATTCAAAGAAGCCACAATTTTACAAGTCAAAACAATGAATAACACCATTAAAGAGCTCCAAGCCAAGGTGACCCAGCTTGAACAGGAAAAGAACACAGCAATGAAATATTTCCAAGCAAAAACAAGGAAACTGGAGAAGGAAATATACAAAATGAACAATACTATTCAAGACATGAAAATAGAAATGGAAACAATAAAGAAAACACAGGTAGAGTTAAAAGAGGAAATGGAGAATCAAGGGAAGAGAACAGGAATTATGGATGTGAGTATCAAAAATAGGATGTAAGAGATGGAAGACAGGATCTCAGGCATGGAAGATTCAATGGAAGAAATCAGTACAACATCCAAAGAAAATGAGAAAGCTAAAAAATCTCTCACCCACAACATCCAAGAAATCAAGGACTCAATGAAAAGATGGAACTTAAGAATTATAGGCATAGAGGAAAGAGAAGACTCCTGACTCCAAGGTCCAGGAAATATCTTCAACAAAATCGTAGAAGAAAACTTCCCAAACCTAAAGAAAGAGATGCCAGTAAAAATCCAAGAGGCTTACAGAACACCAAACAGATTAGATCAGAAAAGAAACTCCTCTCGCCACATAATAATAGAAACTCCAAATGTAGAGAACAAAGAAAGGATATTAAAAGCTGTAAGAGAAAAAGGCCAAGTCACATACAATGGCAGACCCATCAGAATCACACCTGACTTCTCCTCAGAAACTTTAAAAGCTAGAAGGGCCTGGACAGATGTCCTACAAGCCCTGAGAGAACACAGGTGCCCAGCCAGACCCAGCAAAACTATCTATCAACATAGAAGGAGAAAACAAGATATTCCATGACAAAATCAAATTCAAACAATATCTCCTCAGAAACCCAGCCCTACAGAAGATCCTAGAAGTAAAATTCCAACCCAGAGAAGATAACTACACCCAAGAAAACAGAGGAAATAGAAACCTCCACAGCAACTAAACAAAAAGAAACACAAGACAACCAGCTATACGAAAATAATGGGAAATAACAACCCCTGGTCACTAATATCCATCAACATCAATGGACTAAACTCACCAATAAAAAGACACAGACTTACAGACTGGATCCGTAAACAAGACCCATCTTTTTGCTGTATACAAGAAGCACATCTCACTATTGAAGATAAACACTACCTCAGAGTAAAGGGCTGGGGAAAGTTTTTCCAAGCAAATGGACCCAGGAAACAAGCTGGAGTAGCCACCCTAATATCAAACAAAATAGACTTCCAACTGAAGTTAATAAAAAAAGACAGAGAAGGGCATTACATACTCATTAAAGGAAATATCCACCAAGAGGACATCTCAATACTGAACATCTATGCCCCTATTACAAAGGCACCTACATTTATAAAAGAAACACTTCTAAAACTTAAATCGCACATTGATCCAAACACTTTAATAGTGGGAGACTTCAACACCCCACTCACAACTATGGACAGATCATCAAGACAGAGGCCAAACAGAGAAATAATCAGTCTAACAGAGATCATGAACCAAATGGACCTAACAGATATCTACAGAACGTTTCACCCAAACACAAAAGAATACACCTTCTTCTCAGCACCTCACGGAACCTTCTCCAAAATTGACCATATAGTTGGACACAAAGATAGCCTCAACAGATACAAGAAAATTGAAATAACCTCTTGTATCTTATCAGACCACCATGGAATACAGCTGGACTTCAATAGCAAAAGAATCAACAGAAAGTCTACACTCACGTGGAAATTGAACAACTCTTTACTAAAGGACCACAGGGTCAGGGAAGAAATAAAGAAGGAAATCAAAGACTTCTTAAAATCCAACGAAAATAAAGACACAACACACCCAAACCTATGGCACACAATGAAAGCTGTGCTACGAGGAAAGTTCATAGCACAAAGTGCCTTCAAAAAGAAAATTGTGACAGCTCATATTAGCGAATTAATAGCTAAACTGGGTGAATTGGAAAAAAAAGAAGCAAACACTCCCAAGAGGAGCAGAAGGCAGGAGATCATCAAACTTAGGGCTGAAATCAACAAGTTAGAAACAAAAAGAACTATACAAAGAATCAATGAAACCAAGAGTTGGTTCTTCGAGAAAATCAACAAAATAGACAGACCCTTAGCCAAATTAACTAAAAGACAGAGGGAGAAAACACAAATCAACAAAATCAGAAATGAAAAGGGAGAAATAACAACAGACATTGAGGAAATCCAGAGAATATTTGGATCCTACTTTAAAAATTATACTCCACCAAATTTGAAAACTTAAGTGAAATGGACAATTTTCTTGATAGATTCCACCTACCGAAGCTAAATCAAGATCAGATAAACAGATTAAACAGCCCTATAACCCCTAAGGAAATAGAAACAGTCATTAAAAATCTCCCAACCAAAAAAGCCCAGGTCCAGATGGCTTTAGCGCGGAATTCTACCGGGCCTTCAAAGAGGAGCTAACACCAATACTTTTCAAACTCTTTCACAAAATAGAATCTGAAAGAACATTACCAAACTCATTCTATGAGACCACAGTCACCCTGATTCCTAAACCACACAAAGACCCAACAAGGAAAGAGAACTGCAGACCAATCTCCCTCATGAACATAGATGCAAAAATACTTAATAAAATACTAGCAAACCGAATTCAAGAACACATCAAAAGTATCATATATCATGATCAAGTAGGCTTCATCCTAGGAATGCACGGATGGTTCAACATACAAAAGTCTATCAACGTCATTCACCATATAAACAAGATGAAAGAAAAAAAACCACATGATAATCTCGCTAGATGCAGAAAAGGCATTTGACAAAATCCAACACCCCTTCATGCTAAAAGCTCTGGAGAGAATGAGCATACAAGACCGTACCTAGAAATAATAAAGGCAATATACTGCAGACCAGTGGCCAACATCAAAATAAATGGAGAGAAGCTTGAAGCATTTCCTCTAAACTCAGGGACAAGACAAGGATGTCTACTTTCACCATATCTCTTCAATATAGTACTTGAAGTTCTTGCTAGAGCAATAACACAACTAAAGGAGATGAAGGGGATAAACACTGGAAACGAAGAAGTGAAATTATCGCTATTTGCAGATGATATAATAGTATGCATAAGCAACCCCAAAAACTCCACCAGAGAACTCTTACAGCTGATAAACACCTTCAGCAAAGTGGCTGGATACAAAATTAATTCAAAAAAAATCAGAAGCCCTTCTTTATACAACAAACAAATGGGCTGAGAAAGAAATAACGGAAACAACCCCCTTCACAATAGCCAAAAACAACATAAAATACCTGGGGTAACTCTAACCAAGCAAGTAAAGGACCTTTACTGTAGAGAGCTGCGACGTGCCGCGCCTTAAAGATGGCGCTGGTCTCCGCCTTCCACCAGCCCGACGGTGAGCGCTCTCGGTGGTAAACAAGTCCATATTTGGCAAAGACCACTGATCTGGCTTGCTTCCGCATACGTGGGTCTCTAAGATTGCACTACGTGGCTTTACTTGATTGGCTGTTCATTTAG
>CAJQZJ010000104.1:353279-377426 GCA_907164525.1 Lophiomys imhausi | reverse complement strand
CTGTAATGTATGGAGAGAAAATGGGAACTGTCCAGGCAGCCACTGGTATGTCATTTCTTAGTTTTGGAAGCTGCAGGTCCTGTACTTCCTATAAAATCAGATATATTTATCCGTCTCAGGTCTCTGAGGTGGTTGAAGAACAGATAGCTAGAGTCTCATAATTAAATTTTGAGTTGTTTAGGAGTCAAGAGTGTGTTGTAGATCCAAGAGGATACTTTTATAATTGTGTTGCAAGTTAGTATGAATGTTGAGTTAGATATAGAACTTTAAACTCGTGGAGATGGTTAGATAGTAGAATGTTAAAATCAGGTACCTAATACATATGGACTGGACATTGGGAATGTATGCTAAGCCATATAACCCTCATAACTGTGGCCTAATTACCTCTGTTGTTTTGTATTGTATTTATTATTATAAGAGAAAGAGCCATTTGTTGGACTGAAAGGGGAAACTGTAGGGGGAAATAAGATATACCTTAAACTTAAAAGAAAAAAAAAAGGAAGAGGATGGGGGGGTTGATGGTGGGAGGGTGCGACTGGAGGTGGGAAATAGGGAGGAGACTGTGATTGAGATGTAACTTGAAGAAATAAAAAATAAAGGAAAAAAATAAATAAAAAAACAAAAACAAAACATATATTTCCTAATCTATAATATATAATTTATCATTTAAATTATACAACAAAATAAAAATCACCTTTTTCCTTTGTAAAAAAAAAAATACTCAAATGACAGCACATGCTGGCAAGGTTGTGGAGAAAGATGAACATTCCTCCATTGCTGGTGGGAGTGCAAACTTGTATAACCACTTTGGAAGTCAATCCAGTGTTTTCTCAGAATAATGGGAATAGTCCTTCCTCAAGACCTAGCTATACCACTTCTGGGCATATACCAAAAGATGCCCCACCATACCACCCGTCATTTGCTCAACTATGTTCATAGCAGCTTTGTTCATAATAATCGGAAACTGGAAACAACCTAGATGTGGTATATCTACACAGTAGAATACTACTCAGCTATTAAAAATAGGGAAATCATGAATTTCACAGGCAAATGGATGGAACTAGAAAACATCATCTTGAGTGGGGTAATCCAGACTCAGAAAGACACACATGGTATGTACTCACTGTAAGCAGATACTAGCTGTACAGTACAGGAAAACCATACTACAATCCACAGACCCAAAGAAGCTAAGGAACTAAGAGTGCCCAAGAAAGGATACTTGAATCTCACTCAGAAGAGGCAATAGAATAGACAGTGGAAGCAGATGAAGAGAGAGAACTGGGTGGGAGAGGTAGAGAAGAAGTAATGGGGGATCAGTTGTAAGGAGAGCAGGGGTCGAGGTGAGAAGCCTGAGAGAAAGATGGGAAACTGAGGGAAGGGGCATCTCTGAGACAAGCTGGAGACCAGCAACAGGGTAGGCCCCTGGGAGGAGATGGGAGTGACTCCATCTGAAATGCCTAGTAGTGGGGGATATGGACACTGAAGAGGCCTCCTTCTAGCTAGGTAGGACATCTAAGGGAGAGAGGGGATCACCAACCCACCCACAAAAACTTCAACCCCAAAGTTACCCTGCAAACAAGAAGGGCAGAAATAAGGATATACATGAAATTGAATGTCCAACCAATGATGGGACAACCTGAGACCTACCCCAAAGGAGAGAGCCAACCCCTGTCACTACTAATGATACCCTGCTATCCTTACAGACAGGAGCATAGCATAACTGTCCTCTGAGAACCACCTTGCCGCAGAGGATCCAAACAGAGGTCAAGAGTCACTACCAAACATTAGGCGGAGTGTGGGGTGTCTGGTGAAAGAATGGGGGGAGGGGAGGATAGAAAGATCTGGAGGGGACAAGAACTCCACAAGAAGATCAACAGAGACTACTAACCTAGGCCCATGGGGGCTCACAGAGACTAGCATCAATCAAAGAGCATACATGAGCAGGACCTAGATCCCCTACACATATGTAACCTATAGGCAGCCTGGTCATCATGTGGGTCCCCTAGCCAGTGGAGAGTGGTGGGCGGGCTGGCTGTCTTTGGCATTGACTCTGATGCCTGTTTTTGACCATTTCCCTATAACGGAGCTGCGGTGCATGGCCTCAATTAAAGAGGATGTGCTCAGTCCTGATGTGCTGGGGTGGGATGGTACAGGGTGGGGCTCCTTTTTCTGAGGAGAAGGGAAAGGGATATAGGGGGAAGTGGGTGGGAGGATGGACCCAGAGGAGGGGAGGGAAGGGGCTACCATTGGGATATAAAATGAATAAATGAACAGCAAATAAAAAAAAAAAAACCAAAGAGTATGAGGCAGTCCTGTTTTATCTGCTACAATTTCAACCAATATCAGAACATAATACAACATACATCAGTTTTAAAGGAACTATTATTCATCTAAATTTGTTGCATATCTCCAGGGCATAGATGAATTTTCTAAGAGGTCCTCAGTTCCCATGCTATTAGTTTTCATTAACTCAGACACCAATTTAAAAGGTAAAATCAGCTTAAACATTTCACATTATCCCATGGCACTTTTAATTAATGAGGCAGTTAAGAGGGGGAGTTAATGTCCCATTTTTGCAATTTGTAAAAAATTTAGTGTCATGAACACACTAACCTGAAAGCAAAAAAATGAAACAACCTGCTGTCCAGTGAAAGAAATAACTATTCATTTAACTACTGCATGGAGAGAACGGTCCTAACTAACTCTTAAGATGACTGGGCCTCTCGCCATTGTTCAAGCACTGTAGACATTGTAGATTCACTTGATCTCCTTCACCTACATTTATAAAATGTCAGCATCCTATAAGAGAAATATACAGTGGCCTTAATAGGGCAGCGACCCAAAAACTACCATCTGGCCAAAACCTTATCTTCTAAAACTGCTCGGGTACCACCTCTCATAAGTGGGATTTGCCAACCTGTAGACATTAAAATAAGGATTTTATAAAATTGGATTTTTGGACATGATTCTATGAAATACTGAAGAAAAGATCGGCATGTGCAAAAGGAAACAGAAGGAAGCCAACAAAGGATGCCAGATGGAAAGGGTGACTATAGGAGGTGCACGGAAGTCAATCCTAGCAGGAAACACTGGGAGGCCCCTGAGTAACGAGTGGCCCGGAGTATTTTCTTCTCATTTTCCATAGGGCATTCATTGATTGGGAATTGTTTGTGGAGTTAAGATGCCTATTTATCTACTGCCAGGGTATAGACAAAAGTAACAGCCTTTTGGTGACAAAGCTATTGTGCCTCCATTTAGAAGCAAAATGTCCAGTGTCTCCTACAATTGGATATACAGATTCCCTTCTTCTATATTTAAATATATAGTCTCATATAATACTCAGTATTTCAAATGTAAATCCAAATCTGGAGTGTGTATTTTCCCCCAGGAAGGTGATCACCATTGTCTCTCTGTCTCAACTCTTTCCCCTGTGTTCTTGTTGGCAGCTCCACACTCTGACCCCATAGATTTGGAAAATGGAGAGGAAGTCAAACTGGGAGACTAAAAGCTTCTGATTTATCTGGAATTGTCACAAACTAGTAGCAACCATTCCGTGGAGACAGGCACTGTTATAAAGTCTGCCTTTTTGTCTCCTGGAAACTCTATCAGGCTCTCTGGGCACCCTTCCCATGGTGTTCTTTTTAATTAAGTCTTTTCTGATTCATAGGTTTCTAATCATGCAGCACTGAGAAGCTCTTAGTCACCAATTCTCTACTCAAAGAATTATTTGCTGTGTAGGAATCCCTATTAAAGAGGATTTAAGCTCACTCCATGCTAGTCTTCTCTGGTATATGTGAACCGCATCTGTCTTCAGAAAACTTTCCTAACCCATTGATCCTGCTATGCTCTGAAAATGCAGGTTACCATGCGACCTTTCTTCCATGACTGCGTCAGTGAAACAGATCATATCATAGTTTTTAGATATTTCACCCTGAATAAGTCTATCTACAAGAAATATTTTGAAATCCTATAAACAGTCTTATTGAAACTCCTGCAGGCATAAGAGTGTTCACAGAAGTTTCTGACCTCTTTTTCAAGGTAGAAAAGAGAAATGTCCCAGAGCAACCTCCCCACAAACTTCAGAGGTCTATGTCATCAAACCTGAGGCAAGACTGATGCAAGATGATTCATATTTAGCAGTTTCATATAATTTTTTAAAGATTAAAATTTTGGAAACAGTTTTTGAAATGTGTTTGCAGAAATAGATGTAAAACTTTATTTTCTTATTACAGAAAAAAGTCTGTGAGGGGGAAGTACAATATAAATAGGAGAGAAAGCCATGACAGATCACTCTAAAAACACAGATAAACAATAATACATCATTTTGATTGATTTCTACCCAGTGACATGTTATTCCATACATACAGCTCTTACATGCCTTGGTAATGCTCTATATACAAATTCTCTTTCGTGTGTCTTTTGATTTAATTCTGACATTTTCCATATGATTCTAAATTCTTCACAAAAATAAATAATAGAGGCAAACTAATCCATGGGGAAAGACATATTATAAATTTATCTTTCTTCCTCTATTAATAAACATTATGATTGACTCCAAATTTTAGCAATTAATACCATAAACATTTCCCCATCACTAACATCTTACCCCAGGTTTAAGGTCTAGCCACAAAGGGAAACATACTGGCCTAAGGGGAAATAAATATTCAAGATTTAAAGACCTGGCCTAGAACTTGCAGCTGTTTATGCCTGGGTAGACAAACTTTGCAAAGACTGAAATGTGAGGTGAGCAAGAACAACGCCAATGGGAATGTCAAAGTGGATGGAGAAAAGCTCGTGAGGCCTCACCCCGACACAGAGAACTACAGACAGCTGAGGTAAGCTGGGGGCAGAAGAGGTGGCTGTCCAAGGAGGGACACTAATTGACTGTGCAGAGTCAAACAGTCACACCTGTAAACTAACATACAAAGAGCATCATAGGACATCATGCAAACAGACTAAATGGGTTACATTAAGGAATATACATGCATATACACATATGCATGTAATAAAAATTAGTGAAAAAGGAGACCATAAATTTGAAGAAGAATGGGGAGTGATAAATGGTAGAGTTTGGAGGAAGGAAAGGGAAGAGAGAAATGATGTAATTATATTATAATCTCAAAAAATTAAAATATACATTTATAAAGAAAAGAGTGAAAAGGAGTCAGAATACGTCAAGGACTAAGACTTCAGTCTAGTGTCTAACAATGAGACTTTAGACAAAAGATGGAGGAACCCAAAGCCCAAAGACGCTCAGATCTGACAGGTAAATATGAGGACTTACTATGCGAAAATGGCTATAGTTTACAGCATAGAAAAAAATTCGTTAGAGAATTTAGAGAACTAAAATTAGATTTTTATCTAAATATGGTGGTAACACTTCCAAGGCTTACTGATCGTGAAGGGCATCTAGGTCTTAAACAAATGGGATCTTGTGCTACTCCACAATTTCACTCTACTTATCAAACAGAACTGCAGGATGTACACTTCAGCCTCAATTTCAGATAAACAATGTGTAATTTTCCATACAAGTTTTTCCTAAATATAACACTGTAAGGGCAATTAGATATACATTAGATTTAGTGACTATCTGGGGACTTCTGATACAGTCTCGTAATATGGAGCATGAAGATCAACTTGGCTGTGGGTAATTGGTGTACCAGCATATGGACTAAAAACAAGGTTTATGGACTGGCATTGTTTTCAGCTGCTAATAGCCTTAGGAAGTGGGTTGAGCCCAGATGAGGTTGAAGCAAGGTGAAACAAGGGGAGACCTTATTTAAGGATGGAATGAGTGGAGCCTGAGAGTTCCCACGCTAGAAGAGATGCAAGGCAGCTTGTATCATCTGATGGAAAAAATGCTGGTGGACTGAAAAGCTGATCTCAAACAGAGGTGAAAACTCAGCTCTCCCTGAGGCAGAAAGAAGCTGGTGAGCTGAGAAGGTCTCAGCAAAGCAGCAAAAGGCCAAGGACTAAACCCTGTGGCACTTTTGCCTAGAGTTCCACAGTTCAAATGACAGCCTGAATAGAACTGTGGCCAGCCTCAAAGACCGAGGCGGGACCTGTCCTAGAGACTGTATCCTTCTAAAAGGTTAGGATTAGTTGTTAGATAATAGTAGTTAAAGTTATTAATAGGGTTAGCTGTTAGGTAACTGGGGTTATAATCATTCTTAGGGTTAGTAGTTAGGTAATTGTTTATTTTTGTTATAAGTGCATATAGTTATTGATAAATATATATTGGATAATTAAAAGAATCATTTTTGTCTTCATAACAGAGTACAATAAAACATTATCTATTATTTACTAAAATTCAAATTACCTAGTGTTTCAGTATTTTTATATCAAAACAGATTCAACAGACTGTTGTCACCCACATTTCTCATGAAAGTTCCTCTTTTTATTAAAATGCTGAAAACGTGAAAACTTCAAGATGCTCTAAAAATCTACCTGAGGATAAGACAATTAAAACTTTATGCCTTCAATTAGGGACCCCTGACAAAATACTATCATCCAGAAACTAAATTAAATATATCTACCATTGAGAAGAACAATTACCACACATATTAATCTTGTCTTCTTTTCACAAGTGATTGTTTTTAGGGAACTTAGTAATACGTATGAAAAATGGTAGAAAAAAAAGAACCATGAGGCAGCAATGCTTTTTGGAGGAAGTAGGAGAAGGAGAAAACAGGATAAGTTAGAAAGAGGAGACTCTTGATACCACATAAAAACTCTTTCTCGGGGCTGGAGAGATGGCTCAGCGGTTAAGAGCACTGGCTGTTCTTCCAAAGGACCCAGGTTCAAATCCCAGCACCCACATGGCAGTTCACAGCTGTCTGCAGTTGCTGGGAATGGTGTTGCACATCTTTAATCACATCATTTGGGAGGCAGAGGCAGGTGGATCTCTGTGAGTTCAAGGCCAACCTGGTCTACAAAGTGAGTCCAGGACACTCAAGGATATACAAAGAAATCCTGTCTTGAAAAAACAAAAGCAAAAACAAAAATCCTCTTTCTCCTCAGTTACCTAAGGGAAATCTGTAGTCAAGAGGAGTCATGATGTGCTCTCAAATTTCAAGTGTTTCATCAAACATCATAAGGTCAGAATTTTTTAAAGCAGTATCAAAGAAAACCACATACGTTTTTTTTTTTTTTACATTCACTCTATAAGGAAGAGCTTCCAAATAGAAGAAAAGTGAAAAGTTCTGTGAATTAGTGTTTACTAATAAATGTCACTAATATGGCTTTATTTTAAACCTGTTCGTTAATTAAGCATTTCTGTGTTTCTTTAGTATGAAAACTGAGACCATTTTCATTGAAAAATCTTCTCTGCATCTAACTTGGCAAAAATAATTTCCCCTGAAGAGGTACAAGTCTCAACTTCCTAATTAAAATAAAATAATGGCTCTTTAGTCAGCTGTTGGAGGTGACATTTAAAGAATTATGAGAAATGCACAAGAAACACCCACGGTGAAGGATGAACTCAGGTACTTGAGCACTCATGCTGCCGCTAAGTTCAATTCAGTGAATGTGAAATTGGTAGCATTTAGCTAATGTAGCCATATGGACTGTTTGGTGTGTGCAATATTATGATTCAAACACCTTTGTGCCTGTGAAGTAATTCTTGATGCAGAGTTCTGTGGGGAGCCACAACCCTAAGATGGCGCCTGGCTTAATGCCAGAAAGCTCAAGCTTAGCTGTAAACAAGCCTTACTTGGTAGCAGCTGCCTAGCCCAGTGTGCTTCCTCCTTTTGTGAGCCTATCTTGGATCACCAGGTGGCATGATCTGATTGGGTTTGAGTAGGCATATAAGGGCTTGGGGGAGGAGAAGCAGAGACATAAGCAGAGACAAGCAGAGAAGCGGATGTACTAGGTTCCTGAATAAACTGCTTGAAGAAGAATCGTGGTTGTGTCTTTCCTGCTGGTCAGGGGGACGCACGCAACAAGTGGTGGCCCATACGGGGAATCAGAAAAGACTCAGAACTCCTGCAGTCAGGGGCAGTGCACTGGTAAGTTCCCGGGATAAATTGGGACAATAAAGTTTCACGGAAATTGCAAACTAAAGGTAAAGTTTCGCGGAAATCGCGAACTAAAGGTAAAGTTGCATGGAAATTGCGAACTAAAGGTAAAGTTTTGCGGAAATTGCGAACTAAAGGTAAAGTTTTGCGGGAAGTTGCGAACTAAAGGTAAAGTTTCGCGGAAATTGCGAACTAAAGGTAAAGTTTCATGGAAATTGCGAACTAAAGGTAAAGTTTCGCGGAAATTGCAAACTAAAGGTAAAGTTTTGCAGGAAGCTGCGAACTGAAGGTAAAGTTTCGCAGGAAATTGTGAACCAAAAGTAAATTTTTATATCCAATTTTTCTGGCTTTTCAGGAGCAATAAGGACCTCAGTAAAGAGGCAATAAGGTCTCCGGAGGGAGCAATAAAGTTCCGGGATTCGGACGAGTAGAAGACACAACTGGCAGAGCAAGGTGAGGAAAGCAGAGAGTGCCTCACAGAAATGGAGCGAATGCTAGCCTTGCTGGCCTTTATCAGTTGCTGGGATAAGCTTGGGAGAGATCTAGATTTTGTCTGGGAGCAAGGTACATTGCAGGGAGGAGCACGGCCTATTTGGAGACTTGTTCGTAGTTGTTTAGGAGATCAGAGATATTACAATTGCAAGGCCATGGAAAAGGGACAAGAGGCATTAGAGCAGTTAAAAGAGGAGCGCTCAGTCAAATCTGGGAAAGATACTTCGGAAGAGAATAGCTCAGAGTCTGAAGAGGAACTTGAAATGTTAGCAAGGGAAATGGAGAAGTCATCTTTGAGGAAGAGTTCTGACTCCACCCGTATAGAACCCTCAGCTTCAGGGCAGCCTGTGTTGGCGCCGTCTTCATATAATGAGACTTCCCCTCTGAGTGGTCCTAGTGGGCGGTCATTCTGTCCAAATGTCTGGAGGGAAGTGAGACATGAGCTGTACTACCCTGTCTTTCAGGATGGAGGGGGAAATCGTTATCATGAACCCCTCGATTTTAAGGTAATTAAAGCACTTGCTGAGTCTGTCCGTACTTATGGGATTAATGCTGCTTTCACTGTAGCTCAGGTGGAAGCTCTTCATCGTTATTGCATGACTCCTAGTGACTGGATGAGCCTGGCACGTGCCTGCTTGTCCTCTGGGCAGTATTTAGATTGGAAGGCTTTCTTGATTGAGTTTGCTAATGAACAAGCTGGTGCTAATCGTGAAGCAGGAAACCCAGCCTGGGATGTGGACATGCTTCTTGGGCAAGGTCGATTTGCTCAACAACAAACTGGGTATTCGGCTCAGGTGTTTGAGCAAATCAATTTAATCACAACCAGAGCTTGGAAATCATTGCCTAACAAAGGGGAAGTGAATGGCAATCTAACTAAGATTATTCAGGGTCCCCTGGAGCCTTTCTCAGACTTCATGGCTAGAATGGTTGAGGCCGCTGGAAGGGTATTTGGAGACCCTGATTTGGCAATGCCCTTAATTAAACAACTTGTGTATGAGCAATGTACTAAGGAATGTAAAGCAGCTATCACCCCTTATAAGAACAAGGGGTTGGAAGCCTGGATGAAAGTGTATAGAGAGGTGGGGGGTCCTTTGACTAATGCAGGTCTTGCAGCTGCTGTTGTGTATATTACACAAAACAAGAAAAGAAGTAATGGCGCTTGTTACCATTGTGGAAAGATGGGGCACCTTAAAAGGCAATGCCCTGAGAAAGGAAGACAGAATGAAACAGGAAGTGGGAACCACCCTAAGCAGCCTGGTCTTTGCCCCAAGTGCAAGAAGGGAAATCATTGGGCAAATGAATGTAGATCTGTTAAGGATATTAATGGTCAGCCTTTAACACAAGGTTATGGAGGAACTCGTCCAAAAAACGGGTAGAGGGACCCCCGCCTTCAGGGCCCTCAAATATATGGGGCAATGGAAGACCCTCAGGAAGAGAGGTGGCCAACTCTGAGATCTCCCACACAACGCGGAGTGCCACTCAGGGCTCAGCAGGATTGGACCTCTGTTCCACCACCAGGGCTTATGTGGCCCTTGATTTGGAACAGTGTCTTCTGTTAGAATTGGTAGTGAATGGAAAAAGGCCGTTAGTCTTGCTGCTGTGGGGGATGCATTCTACGGTACAGACTACAGCTGCCTTGAATAATGTGTCAGCCAATGTAGCCATGGCCTTGGATGTATTGTGGCAGGTGGCCCAGATTGGCTATGAGCGGAAAATGACTGGTTTGTGTGTGACCCCTGTGCCATATTAAAATTATACTGTAGCTGCAAATTTGTCTAAGCAACTCTCTCAGTATCTTACAGGAAAATTGCTTTGGCAAGTTTGATAAGCTGATGCAGAATCTGAGAATTGCCATCGTGCATGTGAATTCCACCCGGGTTGATGTCTCTGTTGACTGTCAACATGGATCCTCCGAGCCATGAATCATCTGAAGGAATGGGCGGGAATGGGTGCCCTAGGAGGCATGTTCTTCCTAGTCAGTTTCATTGCCCTATGGGGTAAAACAAAAAGGGGGAACTGTGGGGAGACACAACCCTAAGATGGCGCCTGGCTTAATGCCAGAAAGCTCAAGCTTAGCTGTAAACAAGCCTTACTTGGTAGCAGCTGCCTAGCCCAATGTGCTTCCTCCTTTTGTGAGCCTATCTTGGATCACCAGGTGGCATGATCTGATTGGGTTTGAGTAGGCATATAAGGGCTTAGGGGAGGAGAAGCAGAGACACAAGCAGAGACACAAGCAGAGACACAAGCAGAGACAAGCGGAGAAGCGGATGTACAAGGTTCCTGAATAAACTGCTTGAAGAAGAATCGTGGTTGTGTCTTTCCTGCTGGTCAGGGGAACGCGACAGAGTTCCCTGGAAATAATTCCCAGACTTCAATAGTCAGCACATAGGACTCCATTCTTACTTCTGCTGAAATAGGCTTTTCAGTGTGTGCTCCCTAACAAAAATGAACGTCATTCCTAGCACTTTCACCTGAGATCTGAACTATCCAGGCCACAACTGAATTCCTGGATTCTTAGTCAGTTGTTTAATAACTAATTATAGACACATATTCTGTAGGGGAAATAGGAAATCTTTAATCTTTCATATGGAAAAATGCTGACCAAATGAATGGAATAGAGATAAAAATCCATGGTTGAAGAGAGGGCTCAGCTGATAACCAAATGTTTAACATGTAAAATTGGGCACTTCTAGCACATATTTAAAAAGTAGGCATGCCAGTACATTCTTATAACATTAGTGCTGAGGGAAGAGTTAGGGGAACAGAGCCAAGCAGATCCCTGAAGATTGACAGCCAACCAGTCTGAGTTGGTGAGATCCAGAGCTTAAGAATAAAATGTTAAAAAAAAAAAAAAGATGGCAAGCTGTTAGGGAAGACACAGAACACCGACCTCTGGCTTTAGCACACATTCATGTATGTGCACCTGCACATGTATCCACATTCGCAAGTAAAGACATAAACATGTGAACAAAGTAGAACACACACACACACACACACACACACACACACACACACACACACAGAGAGAGAGAGAGAGAGAGAGAGAGAGAGAGAGAGAGAGAGGGGAATGAATACCAATTAGGGAAAATGTTTCCCCAGGATCCCACATAGGGTGTCCAATCGCAAAGGTCAGCCTTGGCTCCATGTACACATGAGAAACCAATACTAAATGGACTTAGTACGTTGATCCTAAATATGTGATATGGTGTGTGTGTTATAAAATAACTGTAAAGAAAGAAAAGGGGTCATGAATTTGGGCAGAAATATGATGAAATAGGAGGAATTGGGGTGGTGGGGGCAGGAGTGATGTAGATGTATGAAGTTCTTAGAAAAATAAAAGTTAAAGTAACAGTTTATTTCATCATGACAGCAGCCTTCAAGCAGGTGAGTCGCTGCTGAAGTCATGGCAGCAAACAGGAATTGTCCTAAGAGGTTGTTATGTACGCGGAACAATAGTGTTTCTTAAGCAATTACCTGTAGTGCCTCAGTAGGCATAACAGTCTTCATATAGCTGACTTTTGTTGTTCACCTTAAAGTAACTAGCTCTGTCTCTCTGTCTCTGTCTCTGTCTGTCTCTCTCTCTCTCATGCTTTTTATAGAACCATCAGCAATATACTTGTGTCAGCAGAAAGTTGGGAACCATTCCAGATGCGTATGACATACCATTTGTCATTAAATCATGTCACTTTCCCATGATGAATACCCACTCTCTCCATTCCCACTACTAATGTCTCCAGTACATGCATTTTATTATATACTGCCACATATAAGTTATGTAGTGCTATATATAATGTTGATACCTGGTTATTATTTTCACTGACTGTTATCACCAGTGTGAGCTGCCTGAAACAAAATCTAGTCACTTCACAAGATAAATATTAAACAGCCTTCTATCAATCATATTTCCAGTTTTTATGCCCAATCATAAACTATTTCTTATAGGTAAGAATATATATTTTAAAGACATCCAAAGGAAAAGAATTGCCCATTCTAATACTTAGCTGTGTCCTAAATGCTACTTTCCCTATGAAAGTATGCCTTTTATAGTATCATTTAAAGATTTCCCTACTGTATTTACTCATAATGTTATAATTTTCATGAATTATGCAATATACATGCTGGTAATTTGCTAATTTCCCTAATGTATAATCCAGATCTCACCTGCCTCCCCATTTTAATGGCTGCTCACAATCCAGAAAAGGACTAAAATTGTTGAGAAAAAATTCTTTGGCTAACCGGACCTTTTCTTCTCATTGTCAATAGTGACTACTGAGGAACGTGACAACTCCTCTCACATGGGCTGGCAGGACAGACTTCCTCAGGGCTGCTGTGTCTGGTCAGTTGCATTGACAGAACTCTGCATGTGCTATATTTGTAGGGTAATACGCAAGGTTGTTATATGTAAAAAAAAAAAAGGCAAATATAATCTTCTTAATAATTCTGGCTCTCCAGAACCCTAAGGGGAGAACTTTAAAAGAATTACCTAGCATTTCTCATGAAATAATACCCTGGATTTTAAACTCACCTTGAGGATTCCTTAACTGTGAATGTTTCTCTAAAAGTCCATATGGGCACACTTTTACTTTTCTTTATTTTAAAACCTCAACTCCACCCAAAAATATGATCTTGCTCTTTCTATTTATCCGGCCCCACCCACGTATGTCCTCAGATGTACAGCGTCCCATGTGGAACAGCAGCCAGGGCTTGCAGGCCGGTGACAGATGCCCTTACAGGACGGAAGGTGGGGGTCGTGGGCACCGTGGGTTCTGTGCGCCAGGTTGAGACTGGATTCTTCAGCTTGCATTCTGTTTTTGATGTCTCACTAGTGGGAAGGGAAAACTCATCACAAGTTCCTCGGCTAATGAATCATTAGATTAAACACAAGACCTGCCCTTAGTAAGGATCTAATTGGAGGTTAGTGTAACTGATACCAAAGCGCACCTCGCTTTCTTTGACGTCAATTAGCTGGCTCCCGATGCGCGCTTGCACTTTGGACTTCATTTCTAGTCTCTCTTGTGCTCCTGCAAAGTAAAATGCCTATGTGTTGCCTGTAGTGACGTCTCAACCTAAAACTTCTCAAAACTGATCATTCTAGGAGGGCTTCAATTAAGTTCTTTAATTAACTTTAATCTTATTTTGAAGAACTTGGGATTGCTTAAAAAAAAAAAAAAAAACACGGCCAATTCTTCCTAATACTTCCTAATATATTTATTTTGTGTCTAGAATTTGGCCTAAATTACAAGCTATGATTTTCATTTAGTCCATAAAGTAAAAAAAAAAGTGTCAATGTTTAACTTAGTTCCTGGTGCATATATCTTTAAATATATGATTAAAACATGAATGTATTACCTAATAAACTTAATTTAAATTTATTCTACAACAAGATGACAGTAAGTAATGATAAAATATTATTTAAATTTTCTAAGAAAAAATAGATACCAAGTGTATTCACCACACAAAAAAAAATATGTGAGGATATATGTGTGGGGTATGTATTCTACAATACATGAATATTTCAAAATAACATGTTTTATATGTGTTGTATAGCTATTTCTTCTAAAATGAGGGAAAGGAATACTCATAAGTCTCAGGAAACAAAAGAAACTTACTGGGCTCAGGAATTAAACAATTACAAGAGCAAGAAATCTCACAAAGTTACAAAAATTGTCAGCTCCCACCCCAGGATTCTAAAGCAGCAAATACGTTGCAGAGAGGAGATTCTCAAAGCAGCCAGGTTGCCTTTAGTTGATACAGTTTGCCACAGGAGGGCAGTTTTTGTTGAGTGGTTAGGGTTCAGATGCGCCTGCCTTTAAGTCACTGGGGCTCCATGAAAGACAAATGACTTCCTAACCTTAGACCTGGGTGGGATCATGCTTCAGTCTGTTGTTAGTCCCCATTTCGAGGTGAATAAATATGTGCTCGCATCTCCTCAGGAAAATTCACACAACAATCAGCACACACGACTGTGTTTATCAATTAGAATACTTTTTAAAAGAAATGCTGCCATGGCGAGTGTCCACAGAAAACAGTGTTTGACCTATCAATCATTGTACATTATCCTACCACACCTTCTACCAAGAAAAATTGAACTGGATGAATACAGAATGTCTCAAAATATAATTCTGAATACCACAACAACAACAACAACAATAACAAGACATTAGCATTTGCCCTTGTAAAGTGACATGCTCGGGGTTTCCATAAAATCAAAACACTGATGACTATGTGTCAAGAGGGTTTTGCAGAGACTCATCCAATCTCTGGATATTGGTGCATTAAGGGCTGTGATTCACCTGGGCAGAGAAGCCACCTACCATTCAAATGTGATCTCTCCCTTTGTTGCTGAATTTACAACTCAAGCCTTTTAAGGAATGAAAAGAACAGCCAAGGATTTAACAGTTAAAAATTAGTTGAAATTCCAACGTTATTTCTATCTTACCTATGAAGAAACTTTTTCTCATATTCATCTTTAATATTTTCTTAAAATAGTAAAACTCTTTGTTGAATGGTATTATCCTGGTCATTGTAAGGGTTTCAAGCCTATATGAGTTAGATGTCAAATATGAGGAAAAAAAAATCTAAGGGTTGGTAAAATAAGTAGTCACCTTTAAGCATGAAGAAGAGTTACCGAATAGATAAATGAGTGAAGAAGCAGGAGAAACATCCTCAAGAGTACCTTAAACGTGGAACCAAACGTACTGGGCAGAGGCAGACAGCCAAGGAGATCACATGGCTGTTTCCTGAACAAGAGTTTTCTCTAACAAAATTGCATATTCAACTTATTCATTAAATATTGACCTGAAGAATGTGACAATGGCTTTGAGTGGCAAGAAAGAAGTAAATAAGCGAATAGCCCAGAAATGAGATGAGATGACTCATTAGGTAAAGTCTTTGGTCTCAGCCCCAAATCCTGAGTTAGGTCCTCAGAACTAGCATGGTGGGAGCGAAGAAGTGATCCCAGCAAGTTGTCCTCTGATGTCCACACACGTATGTGACATGTGTGTATACCTTACTCCCACTCTACATACATAACTACATGTATCCTTAAAATTAACATTAAAGAAAAGTACAAAAATAAAAATCATAAGCAAAACTGTTAACATTATTAAGAGTTTCTTGTTTTTACCTAAACAAAGATAAGTATTTTACATTCTGTTCATATACTATGGTTCATGGTCTATAATATTCTGTATGTCATATATTCTGGTCACGAGATACTTTATAGAGAATGTAACAGTATTTGTTCATCTGTTATAATGATATCTTAGATTAGGTAATCATGAGCAAAAACTGTCCAAGGAGTGCAGAGGGTTCTTGTCACCATCCAGTATTGCTAAAGTTCAAGGAATGTGTGAGAACCAAGATACTTTAAAGTTTATAAAGCAAAGGGGAAAACAGCTGCAAAGACAGGATCCATTAGATGAATGTGTCTAAGGTGGAAAACAGATGTTGCTCAAATTTATTTCCTGTTTCTTCCTGTCAATGATGTAACCCTGAATTCAGACATTAAGTCCAGATGGTTTAGGCAAAATGAGACCTGTGGCCAGAGCCCTCATCCCAACAAACTTTGTAAAAATTAAATATCACTTTCTGTTATATTACAGTTCTTTAATTTCTAAATTCAATGTGGAGTGTACATTTAAAATGTTTAATATATTCAACCAAGAAATTATTTGGAAAGATTATCACATCAAGTCCAAGAACTGTCCGCTGTTCTTGGCAGCACATGGACAAGCCATATGACTAAGAGGGCAACGTGCATCGTATATTTCATAACCTAACTTTATGAGGAAATAAATCTAAGATGGATAATCAGACCAAAGAATGGTTGTAAGTATAAGTTATATATATATATATTCATTCATTTCAAGAAGTTAAAAAAACAAATAGAATTAATGAAGATGGGATTTTAACAGATAAAAGTGACATAATTATAGCAAATTCACATCAGAAGTGAGACTCAGAAAGACTAGGAAGACAGATATATTACAAGATCAAATAGAGTGCTGGATTCCAAGAGATAGTGGGACAGGTATGGATCAAAACTGTAGACTATAAAAATTGAACCCAGGTAATTTCAACCTGTCTATAAGCAAGTGCATGAACTCTCTAAAAGAATGCAAAATAAATACAAGCAAGATCTGGTTTAAAGAGTCTTGGAATAAGAATTGTATTTAAACAGTTTTACTAAATATTAAATACACAATAAATAAGTGCATATTTTGCTGCTTATTAATCCCACACTGTCTATAAGACTCTGATATCAATCATACCACTCTTGGGCATATATCCAAAGGGTGCCTCATCCTACCACAGGACCCTGGCTCCTCCATGTTCATTGCTGCTCTATTCATAATATCCAGAAATTGGAAACAACCTGGATGTCCCTCAAACAGAATGGATAAAGAAAATGTGGTATATTTATTCAATGGAGTATTACTCAGCCATTAAAAAATGACATCAGTAAATTGCAGGCAAATAAACTGGACTAGAAAAACGATCATCTTTAGTGAGGTATCCCTGACTCAGAAAGGTGAATATGGTGTATAGTGTCTTATACATGCTTATTAGCTGCTAAGTCAATGATAACCAAGCTAGAAATCCATAGAACCACAGATGTTAGGTATAGAATAAGGGACTGGAGGGAACAGATAAGTCTCAATAGGAAAGGGAAATGTGATAGATAGCTATGGATCAATGAGGGAGAGCCGGAATGGGAGGATAAGCGGGGAGCGGTAGTTGTGGGAGAGAACACAGAGACAGACGGTTAAAATTAAGAGGCGTTTGAGGAGTGGTATGGAACCCTAATACATAGAAACTTCCTAAAATATACGTATGTGTGAAGGTGATCTAAATGAAACTGCCAAGTGACGGTTGAGACAGAGAACTAACTGGAAATCTGTCTCTCTCTCTTTTTTTTTTCTTTTCTTTTTTTTTTTTTTTTAACCATACTAAGCTTCCAGTACCAGGATTGGGGTAAAAAAAAAAAAAAAAAAAAAAAAAAAAAGGAAGGAAGGAAAGAAGAAAGGAAGGGAGGGAAGTGAATCTAATATCTTATTTTCAAATAATGTTTTTTGAATAAAAATTTTATCTTGAAATATATGTAATGACTAAAAAATAATTTTAAAGTCTCTAAATTCTACTATGAAAGAATTAACAAAGGCTGTAAATAATTCTGTGTTTGGTACCTGTTCTCACAGTGGTTAAAAGTGCTAAAATTCTGCTTTGGTTTAGTGAAAGTAAATGGCTTTGTTTTTTTTTTTTGTTTTGTTTTTTTGTTTTTTTTTCTGTGCAGATTTTGGATACTTTGAATATTATCCATGTGTTCTTTGGTTCACAATGCATAGGTTAAGAATTGCAAAAGTTTATAACACTGAGATGAACTCAGTTTTATTTTTGTGTTCTTTTCTTCACATAAATACCAGATCTATGTTTTCTTGCTAAAAAACTTTGCCACAGACTGTCTCCACAAACATCCTCAGTACGTTCATAGATTCTAGGTTCCATTTTCTAGGATATACTCTTTGCTTCTGAAATCAGCATTCATGGAAGGTATTATCAATACTTTCGTAGCTAGTTCTGGCAGCTCAGCTGTCAATGCACAGACTGGGGAGACTGAAGCAGGAGGATTCCTGCTTGGGCAGAGAATTCAAGACCAGCATTGGGAAAAATTAGTGAGACCTATTTCCAAAAAAGAAACTTAAAAATAGCAAAGAGGGGAGGGGGCTCAGATTATAACTAAGTTGCCTACTATGTGTGAGCATCTATGTTCAATACTGAAAAGAAAATAAAAAAAGCTTTTGCAGCAAAATACTCATTATTATTTTTAAATAAGATCTGTCCTTTGGTATTAGCTATATGTCCTTGAAAAAAAATTTAACATTTTCTATTTCAATTTCCTTCTCAGTAAAATGGGTAGTGCTACTTACCTTAATTTATGCTGTTTCAATAATATGCAAATACAAATCTGTTAGATGAACTATTCATATAAATATATGTTGTTGTTGCTTCAGTCCTTCACTGCTGTGTCTTTTTTTTTATTAAATGTTTATTTGTTACATCTCCATCACAGTGCCCTCGTTCCACCCCTCCCAGTCCTACCTTCCCACCCTCTACCCCCTCTCCCTTCTGTCCTACTCCTCTGGAGTGGGGTGTCCCTACATATCAGTGCCCCACCCTAGTTCAGCATTCATACGAGGGCTAAGAGCTTCCTCATATACTGGGGGCCTACATGGCAGCACCACTTGGGCTAAGTGTCTCATTAACAGGCAACAAAGTCTATGTACCTGTTCCTTTTGGTGCATTGGTTGTAATATAGTTATCCTGTACTATATGGCTAAAATCCAATTATAAGTGAATAGATGCCATTTGCATCCTTCTGAATCTGGGTTAGCTCGCTCAGGATGAGCTTCCTCTATTTCCATCCATTTGGCTACAAATTGCATGATTTCCTTGTTTCTGATAGTTGAGTAGTATTCCATTGTGAAGATGTACCACAGTTTTTTAATCCATTCTTCGATTGAGGGACATCTGGGTTGTTTCCCATTTCTAGCTATTACAAATAAGGCTGCTATGAACATAGATGAGGAAACTTCCTTTGGTTTGGTGAGTAATCCTTTGGATGTATACCCAGAAGTGGTATAGCTGGGTCTTGAGGTAGAGCTATTCCAAGTTTTCTAAGATATCACCAGACTGACCTCCATAGTGGTTGTACAAGTTTGCACTCCCACCAGCAATGGAGGAGGGTTCCCCTTTCTCCACAACCTCACCAGCATGTGCTGTCATTTGAGTTTTTGTTCTTAGCCATTCTGACAGGTGTGAGATGGAATCTCAGAGTCGTCCTGAGTTGCATTTCTCTGATGATTAAGGATGCTGAGCATTTCTTCAAGTGTCTCTCAGCTATTAGGGATTCCTCCTTTGTGAATCCTCTGTTTAGCTCTGTTCCCCATTTTACGATTGGATTATTTGGTTTCTTGGCATTTAATTTCTTGAGTTCTTTGTAAATTATGGATATTAGCCCTCTGTCAGATGTGGGGTTGGTGAAGATTTTTTCCCAATCTGTAGGTTGTGGTTTTGTTAGAATGACAGTGTCCTTTGCCTTACAGAAGGTTTTCAGTTTCATGAGGTCCCATTTATTGATTGTTGGTCTTAGATCCTGAGCTGTTGGTGTTCTTTTCAGGAAGTTGTCACCTGTGCCAATTAGTTCGAGGGTTTTCCCCACTTTCTCTTCTAATAGATTTAGTGTGCTGGGCTTATGTTTACGTCTTTGATCCACTTGGACTTAAGTTTTGTGCATGGTGTTAAGTATGGGTCTAATTTCATTCTTTTACATTTCGACATCCTGTTGGACCAGCACCATTTGTTGAAGATGCTGTCCTTTTTCCATTGTACGGTTTTGGCTTCTTTGTCAAAAATTAAGTGACCATAGGTGTGTGGGTTCATTTCTGGATCTTCAATTAGATTCCATTGATCTACTGGTCTGTTTCATACCAGTACCATGCTGTTTTAATTACTATTGTTCTGTACTATGGCTTGAAATCAGGGATGGTGATACCTCCAGATGTTTTTTTACTGTACAGGATTGATTTAGCTATTCTAGGTTTTTTTGTTATTCCATATGAAGTTAAGAATTGTTTTTTCCAGGTCTGTAAAGAATTGTGTTGGTATTTTGATGGGAATTGCATTGAATTTGTATATTGTTTTTGGTAAGATGGCCATTTTTATTATGTTGATCCTACCTATCCATGAGCATGGGAGATCTTTTCATCTACTGATGTCCTCTTCGATTTCTTTCTTCAGGGACTTAAAGTTCTTGTCATACAGGTTTTTCACTTGCTTGGTTAGAGTTACCCCAAGGTATTTTTTTTGTTGTTTGGGGCTATTGTGAAGGGGGTTGCTTCCCTAATTTCTTTCTCAGCCCATTTGTCTTTTTTACAAAGAAGGGCTTCTGATTTTTTTTTTTTTAGTTAATTTTGTATCCAGACACCTTGCTGAAGGTGTTATTCAGTTTTATTAGTTCTCTGGTGGAATTTTTGGGATCACTTATGTATACTATCATATCATCTGCAAATAGGGATAATTTGACTTCTTCATTTCCAATTTGTATCCACTTGGTCTCCTTTAGTTTTCTTATTGCTCTGGCTAGAACATCAAGTTCTATATTGAGGAGATATGGGGAGAGAGGGCATTCTTGCCTTGTCCCCAATTTTAGAGGAAATGTTTCAAGTTTTTCTCCATTTAATTTGTTATTGGCTACTGGCTTGCTGTATATTGCCTTTATTATTTCTAGGTATGATCCTTGTATGCCAGCTCTTTCTAGAACTTTTAGCTTGAAGAGGTGTTGGATTTTGTCAAATGCTTTTTCAGCATCTAATGAGATGATCATGTGTGTTTTTTTTTTTCTTTCAGCTTGTTTATATGGTGAATTACATTGATGGATTTTCATATGTTGAATCACCCCTGCATTCCTGGAATGAAGCCTACTTGATCATGGTGTATGATACTTTTGATGTGTTCTTGGATTCAGCTTGCCACTATTTTATTAAGTATTTTTATGTCTATATTCATGAGGTAAATTGGTCTGAAGTTCTCTTTCTTTGTTGGGTCTTTGTGTGGCTTAGGAATCAGGGTGGCTGTGGCTTCACAGAATGAGTTTGGCAGTGTTCCTTCTCTTTCTATATTGTGGAAGAATTTGAAGAGTATTGGTATTAGCTGTTCTTTGAAGGTCTGGTAGAATTCTGTGCTAAAACCATCTGGCCCTGAGCTTGTTTTGGTTGGGAGATTTTTAATGACTGTTTCTATTTCCTTATGGGTTATAGGACTATTTAATTTGTTAACTTGATCTTGATTTAGCTTTGGTAGGTGGACTCTATCAAGAAAATTGTCCATTTCACTTAGGTTTTCAAATTTTGTGGAGTACAGATCTTTGAAGTAAGACCTAAAGATTCTCTGTATTTCTTCGATATCCATTGTTATATCTCTTTTTCATTTCTGATTTTACTGATTTGGGTATTTTTCCTCTGCTTTCTTGTCAGTTTGGCTAAGGGTTTGTCTCACTGCTGTGCCTTATCTAATAAGATTAATTTCTGTATGTGGTAAAAAATGGTGACAACTTGATTTAATAAAGCTTGTACAATTAACAAAATAAATCAAACAAATAAAACATATAAAAGTGTCAACATTAGAAAGTTTAAAAATGACATTTACTATATTAATGAACTGAAAGATTATAGTTACATAAAAGTAAGATTCAATATTCAGAATTTATTTAGGACAAAAACTTTTAGGGAGCAATAAATAGACTTGAATCTGTAAAACAGAGTACTGTAAAAACTATATTTAATAGAATATATACATAAAGAATCCTCAAAATCAGGCCAGAATTCACAAGAATATACACTGCCACTCATTTTGCTGGTAATATAAGCGTCATATTAAAATAAATAAAATGCTATAAAATTATTAAGGTGAAGTTCATCTAGATATAAAAATCAACAGAATGAATTAAAAACTCATTAGTATCAATAAGAAACTTTAATATGCTTGGTAAAATCAGGACAAACCGTTTCAAATGTATTCAGCTCTATAAAACTAACATAATTTGAAAAATAATAAAACAAAAAATACCATTTTTCTGGTAGTAATAAAACCTCAGGGTTGTGATAGTAACAACTAAAAGTCCCTGGCAACCATGTTATCAAAACTGCTTATTTCTCTGAATGGTGCTAAGGAAGGAATGGAAAGAGTAGATGATGTTGGGTGGGAACAACTAATATTATGAAAATACAATTCTTTTTTTACTAACAACTTTATTCCAGTAATGCAAATGACCTGCAGGGAATTTAATAAATGTATCCTAAAATTTATAAAGAAATATAATTGTTCATGGATGTGTTTATATGGGTTAAGAAAAATACCAAAGCAAGAAATGACCAGAGAGTAAACAAGCTGGAACGCCGATAGAAAAGCAACATGACAGCTAAAAGACCCTATGCGGAAACATCCATGGAGCCGAAGGTGAGGCTTTGACTAGCTGATTTATGTAAGGGCTGTAAAAATAGGGAAAAGAGGTCCCACCAACCAATTGGTAAATACAGCCCATGTCATATATTAACCAACCAAATTATTTTACAAAGAATGGCAAAGCTGAAGCTGTATTCTGTGCCACTTACAATTAAAGCCATTAAGCACAATGTGAAATTCATGGAGGGAAGTGATATTTTGAGCAAACACACAAAGGGAATGTCAATAAATAAAAAAAATTTCTGCCCAACAGACAGACAGATGGGAAATTATGCTTTAGGTGAAACAAATGGCAAGGGATATCTTCTTTCCAGCAGGATATGCAAGGTCGTAAGGAATCAATATGATTTCTGTAATTAGAAAAAAAAATAACAGCAGAAGTAACAAGAAAAATATCTTTCCTAGATGGATGGTTTTTTTCCCTCCCTTTCCTCACAGACAAATCTGGGTGTAAACTGAGGACTGAACGTGGCCTAGAGAAGAAACTTTACTGCAGAAAACAGAAGCCACAGTTTTCTAAAACTAGAAAACAGAAAACTGGGCAGGAAGCAGAGAAGCTTAGAAGACATCATATAACTCTTCACACTTTCAGGGTAATTAAAAGACAAAAGTCAATTAAATTGGAGGGTTTCTTTCCAACTGTGAATCAATGGTTTAATCTACATTTGCAGACATTACTGTAAATGAAGTAGTGGGCTGAGGGCTCTTTCTCACAGTGCTTTAGGAGCGTGATGGTCGTCTTACCAGTTTCTCATCAAGAAGCAAGGAGGACTATTTTATACAAGCCAGGGGTAGACTGGCCTTTTCTTGACTATGCCATAATTCTAAATTATCTGATTAACATTTTGAATGAAAACTAGTCACTCATCATATCTAGTCAACAGACAAAAAGAAAAACTTCCCCTAGAGGTAGACAGCATCATCCAGAGCAGAGAATCTTGGAAGGATTGTTGGAAGGAAGAAATCTTAAGAAAATGCCTCCATAAGACTGAGCTGTTGGCAGACCAGTAGGGCATTTTCTTCATTAGTGATTGGTGGGGAGGGCGCAGCCCATTGTGAGTTAATGCCTCCCTGGTCTGGTAGTCCTGGGTTTTATTAACAAAGTAGGCTGGGCAATGTTGTATGTGGCTTTATTAATTTTTGTTTTATTATATACTCTATTTTATTGTACTTAGCCTCTACCTCCCTTCCAACCCTTATTCCTTCCAAACCCCCAATGCTAGGTAGGAAAGAAAGAAGGCTAGAAGGAAAAGGGATGCAGGTCTCTTTGAGCTACTTCCTGTGGATTATGGTCATAGGGTTCTTTTGGGGGAAATACCAATCTCAGTAATTAGAATATCCAGAATTCCAGCAAACACAACCAACACAGCAGCAGGAGGAAGCAGTAGCCATTTGGGGCAGCAGGAATAGGGAAAACAACAGCTTCTTATTTCTACAGAACACTCCCTTCCCTCTTGGAGCTCTGGCTTTGGTCCCCTCTCTAGAGTCCTCAGATTTTCTATGGTTGGCTAAGCCATGTCCCTGCTAGCGCATGAGGCACTTACAGTTTACAGGTGTGGACAACACCTGGGATTAAAACAAAAACATTTTCATATCATAACTGGCTTTTTTTTTTTTT
>CAJQZJ010000104.1:321880-339822 GCA_907164525.1 Lophiomys imhausi | reverse complement strand
TTGTATGAAAATCTTTCATGGCTTTTTCCTTTTCCTGTTCAAGCTCTGTCACCTTGGCTTGGAGCTCTTTAATGGTGTTGTTCCTTGTTTTGATTTGTAGAATTGTGGTTTCTTTGAATTCCTTCATAGATTTAAGTTCTTCTTGCAGGGACTCTATCACTTTCCATACTGCAGAATTGTCAATGTTTTCATGTGTTTCTGTTGGTGTGTGGTCATCCAAATTGGATGAGCTAGGGTGGTTCTGCTTTGTTGGAGTCATAATTCCTTGATTTCTATTTTTTTTTTGACCTTTCGCCATTGGATGCATTTAGCTGTCTATTTTCTGTGCTTGGAACCACAGTGGATGATTTGGTGCAGGGGACGAGTTACTTGGCTATCTGTCGTTGCTTACAGGGGGATTTCAAGGTCACTGTGGTTTTAATGGCCAGAGGCACTGTGATCTGGTGCAGCCTATTCCCAGGTTGTGAATAATGGACCAGGATTGTTTCACTGCTCCCAATTCAGACTTCTCTATGTTGCACTTTGAGTTATCAGCCTGTAATGGTTCTGATGGTATGGGCCTGTTTGCCCAGGCACAGATTCTGTGGGCTTTGTTTGTCGTCCCGGAGCCTGACAGGGTCTGGCTCCACACCTGATATGTCTGGATTTTCCATGATACAGCTATGGTCCCGATTTCTGGTTTCTCTCTAGTCTTCTCGCCACAGGGCTGGACCCTGTGCCTAATTCCCTTCTTGTCTGCGCCGCCACGGGTCCCGTGGGTACCCCAAGCCCCGGATCCTCTGGCTGCCTGAGTGCACCTCTCGTCCCAGCAGCTCTGCCGTGGGTGCACGGACCCCTGGCCCCACCCATGCCTGTCTCTCTCCCCAGACGACCTGCCGTGGACTGGCGGGGATTTGTCCCTGCCCGCCGTGCTCTCTCCCCAGCTGCGCTATAGTGAATCTGCGAGTTTTGGCCCCTCCCACCTGCTTTTGTGTTCCCTGCTTCCCGGGCTCTCTCGGAACCTCCCGCCCTCCTGCTTCACGAGCCGCTGCGGACCACCCGCTGAGCCCCCTGTTTGTTCCTTGCTAAGGCTTCCACTATCTCGCAACCTTTTCTAAGTGGGTATAAGTTCAACCTGATGTGTGGGGAGCCCAATAGGACAGCGATCTATAGCCAAATGGACCCTGATTCTGCCTGCTGTAAGTTGGGATCGATCTTACCAGGCGCCTCACCAAATGGGAGTTCCCGAATCCCGCGTTTAGTGGCCTCCGTGTCTGTGAGAGATGGGGAGAGCCTTGCCCTGGGACTTTTAACAGTCCCTTGGGAGCTGTGAGTGTTCGGGGGGGGGTCTAGCCCCTCCGGTTTTTGCACAGTGCCCAATATCTCTGTGTTTTTTATGGCTCTTTTTTCCCCGCGTTCAGAATGCGTCAGTGTAGTTCGCTGCCATCTTCGCTCTCTCAAAAACCTGCAATAGGTAACCTTAATCTTCAAGGGTTTATATAATCAGCCATTAGCACTCTCATCACCACCTCTGTCTCCAATTCTGTTTCCCCTTCTCCATTACTAACAGTGTTCCAGATGCAATTGGATTCTTTTTCAAAGTAATTTTAATTAATTCTTTGAGATTTTCATACAACATATTTTGAACATAGTCACCTCCATCAAATTTCCCTTAATCACATTTTCTACCCCTATCTCCTCCCACCCAACTTTGAGAATCTTTTTATTTATTTTTTTCTTTCCCCATAAAGTCTAGTCATTTGTGTCTTGAGATTTAGGCCTACTTTGGTGTGTAGCCAGCCTGCCAAAAGTCTCATGATTAAAAAACAAAATAAAACTCTGACTCTCTTTCTAATAGCTTTCAAATGCTAATAGCTACTCACCTAGTGGTAGGAGACATAGAGACCTTTCTACCCTCTCTACCTTGGGATTCTTAGGACTCTCTCCCCCTAGTTTTGTCTAACATGGTATGTCCCACGGTCTGTCTTCTAGTTATTGCTTCCTTTGGAACAGTTCTCCAAAAAACCCATAGCTAATTCTCCCATAAAGTAACTGCTCCTATATCTTTCCATGGGGGACTTCTTTACTCTGCTATTTAAACTTCAAATTCATCTCTGAAACCAAGATAACCAGATTAAAAACTTAATAAATGTCAGTGATTGATACATTTTACTTGTTTTTTTAAGAAATAATTGATAGGCAATAGTGACATGAACAAGATTAGAGAAAACTACTTGATTTCACTGAAATATGTTAATTAGAACACAGTGAACATGAATAAAGAACATAGTATACATGTATGAAGGCATCATGATATAAAATATTATTTTAAACAATGAGCATATTTCAACATTTAAAATGTCATATTGTTTAAAGGAGATAAAGTATAATTTTAGAGGCATGATTAATTTATTCTGGGTTAGAAACTTGACCCAAATTAATTTAGTTGCAAATTGCACAGGACATAAGGGAGGTAACTATTACAGCAAGCCTGGCCACCCACAGGAGTTATTAACTCAAATGCTGGTAGGACTCAGCTTGGCAACCTAATGTATGTACTGGACAGTGTTTAATACAACAGGAAGTAGCAAAATCTGTGGTAAAAGAGAAAGTGCATATCCAGTAATGTGAACCAAATACATCACCCCAAAGCTACACTTCCTAAGTCAACTGACATGCAGTGTCTTTGTTTCTGTTGGGGGATTCTTATTGCCTGACATAATTATAGGGAAAGGATACATTTAATTAAATTAAGACATTCTTTAATGAATAGTTTCCAAACAAGGTAACACCATTGCCTATGTATGTAATGTTCCCACTGAGAGAATCACTTAGGTGCCCTTGAGTATCTTTGTTATACTGGGCCAAAAGGATGAAGAAAGATACTCCAATGTACTGAGAGAATTTGGGGACTGTCCAGGCAGCCAATTATCTGTCATTTCTTAGTTTTGGAAGCTGCTGGCTCTGCACTTCCTGTTTATTCAGGTATATTATCCTTCTCAGGTCTCTGATGTGGTTGAAGACTAGATGGTTATAGTCTCACAGTTAAATTTTAAATTGTTTAGGAATTAAAAGGATGTTCTAGCTCTAAGAAGATTTTTTTAAGTTGGTAATGCAAGTTAGGATGGAAACTAAGTTAGGTATAGAACTTTAAACTCATTGAGATAAATAGATAATAGAATGTTAATATCAGTTGCCAAATATGTATGGAATGGACATTGGGAATGTATGTCATACCATATAATTTTCCTAACTGTGGCCTAATTGTTTTTATTGTTTTGTATTGTATTTACTGTTATAAGAAAAAGAGCCTATTATTGGACTAAAAGGGGGAGCTGTTGGGGAGAATAAAGATAGTCCTTAAATTAAAGAACAAAAAAAATAATAATAATTTCAGTGTTTGGTCTTAACCTAGTATTTTAATTCTTACAGAATTCAGCTGTCATTTCTCTCATATGCTAGCCAGACCCTTGGAGGAGACGTTCTCGGAAGTGACATAAACATCTCTTGCCATATGGCTTACACATGCATTTTCTGCATGCATGGTTAATTCAAGGGCATGAGAAAACACATGCAAGTTCTATTGTGCATAAAAATCTAGATGTTTCTTTGAAATGTTGACCTTAAGATGTTTAACACTTGTAGGATATGACAACATCTCACAAAATTGTAAATCCTCATTGTAAATACTGCTGGAAATGGTCACTTATGAAAGGATCGGGGAAGCTCATTACCCATATAAAGGAAGTCCCAATGAGGTAAATGATTAGAATAAAGAAAGTTATCTAATCCAATGTGGTATTTTTCTCAAAATAGACAAGATAGTTAATATAAATAAAATATCATCTTACAACCTACACAAAGTAAACAAGGAAAAAATAACAAAATGTTCCAGATTAGTCTTGTGCAAAGAAATAAAAATCATGCTTTAACTACTTTGCTTTCTCCTTTACCATTATAGTAAAAATCACATGATCTTGGGTTTATAAATATGATGGTTTGTCATTCATTTAGCTTGAAAAAGTCCTATGTAAGAAAAATACTTGTCTATAGAGTTAGATAAATACATGACACTTAATCGATAACTATAAATTTAATGCATATTATCTGAGCTATGAGACAATAGTTTTGTTCCTCATGCTTCTGTTTACTCAGCTGTAAAATGGGCTCAAAAATACTGACCTCACAGGTTATTGTAAGCATCAAAAACCCTAAGGCAAACTAACATGAGTTATATGAGATATTATCTATAAGATAAATTAGAAAGAAGTTACATTACCTAGTGGCTGAATATTAATCCTTCCATTGTAAACTGAATTTCTCAAGCATACATTTAGTAGTTCTACTTGTGGCGGAGATGTAGACATTATGATAGCCTATGACAAGCCTTTGGTTTATATTCTGTGCATTCGAACATTGCTTAAACAGAACTAGGAAGAGTATGATGGACAAAAACAAAATAAAATTGAAAAAGATGAAATTTCAACAGTATTAACTAATTGTGATTGGTGTTTTCTGAGACATTGTATTTTACAAAGAAATTTGGAAACATCTAATGTAGACCACCCAGTTCTCTGTGCCCTTATAAACTAATTAAGTAAAAACTGAAATAAAACAACTCAAGAATATTGAATAAGCCAAAACACAGAATAAGGACAGTTGGCAGAGATGGAGATACATGAGGACTTTCTACTTCTAAGTTCATAAAATCTTACTAAACTTTGATAATTGCAAGGGTAAATTTTTCATTGTATATTTTTTTATGATGGGTAAAATGATTACATAGTCACTCTGGGAATATTAACAGTGTGTGTGTGTGTGTGTGTGTGTGTGTGTGTGTGTGTGTGTGTATGTAATTGTGTGTCTTCATGTCTGTGTCAAGATAAATTCAAAACATTGTTGTATAGTACTCAATCTTCCCACTGACCCTTCAAGAAAAGTATCATCAAAATTCTCAGCTTTATGAAATATACAGGGAGAGCCTTGTGATATAAAGATCAGAGAAACATTGAAAGAATTGCAGTTCATTTAAAATGAGAAGACTACATAGGGACATAGACATAAGGACATCAGGAAAGTGACATGGGAACTACTGCTTCCCCATCTCCAGCATCAAGTACAGACTACAAGTGCACCATAATGTTCTCACACTGAGACCATGCATGACCTTGGGATTGTTTTTAATATAGTTCTCTAGTCAGCTGTCAGTTTCTTGATACTGTTGCATTGCATGCAAATGAATTTTTCATCAATGTCTAAAATAGCAATTTTCAACTGTTATTATGCATTAGAATCTCTTAAAATGTTTCTTTAAAAATTAGCAGTGCCCTACTCCTGCCAGGAGTTCTGATTCATTTATTGTGGTTGGAAACCAAACTCCTAGATGTTTTCTAACGCCTGTGATCATATTGAGAAATGCACGTTAAGATTGTGAATGATTATCACTGTGTTCAAAAAGATACAAATTCAAAGAATAAATTCACATGAGGCTTTCCTTTAAGATACAATTGAAAAATAAATTAATAAAAATAGTAACTATTGAATAAGACTAAATTTTAAAGACTTGAATGTAAATTTTTCTCCAAGAGGTTGAAATACAGTTAAAATATATAATGTGATTAATGGAGGGTTCAAAGTGGAGACAAAGATAACTTTTCCTTTCCTTTACATGTTTAGTTATATATCTGTACAACTGACAGCGTATCGGGAAGAGGGGAAAATAATGGTAAGGTGGATGCTGTTAGTCAGAGAGACATAGAAAGTATAAATAGAAAATTTAGGGTAATTTTTTATTACGTTTATTTATTACTTCAAGTTCATCTCCATCACAGCCCCCTAACTCCACCCCTCCCGGTCCTACCCTCCCACCCCCTACCCCCTCTCCCACTAATCCTATTCCTCCAGTGTGGGGTGTCTCCATATATCAGCCCCTCTCAGTTCATCAGTCATATGAGGGCTAAGAGCTTCCTCTTGCACTGGGGGTTAGGGTAATATTTTAATTATTAAATATATATCTTCTTCCTTCCTACTTATATCCATTAAGGAAAATATTTTTATTAAAACATTCACATTTTACATTATATAAAATGCTTTAATATGTATAGTCATTTAATAAAAGTAAGCAAATTAATATTTTGAACTAATTTTAAAATTTTAAATTTTTCTTTGACTAAAAGATACAAACTGTGGCCTGAGATTAGCAACATTGGCATTCTACCCTTACTCCTAATCTGAAAAGAAGAAAATCATCAGGAGAGATTTGTGCCAGGGTGAAACGACAAGGTGTCTTCAGGACACTCAACGGTCTTCTGCTGAAACGACGGTGAGGTCACCAGTTTCCACTGACATTCTTCAGCAATCTGGCAGTTAAAGTCTTTGAGTTACAAATCAGCAAATTTCATTTCAAGCATCTGTGGACATTTAACTTTACTGGAAAATTGGCAAAATTATCCTAACGGGTAAAAGACACTTGAGAGTGACACCAGTCATCCATCAGCCTTCACAGTCGTGTCAGCACAGAGACAGACTCAGGAAACCGGCTGCCCGGGCTGCACTCTTGCCTTCTTGCTGTCGCCAAACTGCTCTCCTTTCTTTCAAGTGCCCTGCGAGGTGTTTTCACGGTGAAAATTGCTCACAGAAGCGCTCCATGGTGACTGACGGATGGTCAGTGCTAAGCGTGAAAAATGCGCCCAAGTGACCCCTCGGCAAACATGTCACACTGATGTCAAAAGTCGAAAGGGGAACGTGACGTGGGCTACAACGGGCAAATAGGAACAGAGAGAGAGAGAGAGAGAGAGAGAGAGAGAGAGAGAGAGAGAAACGAGGAACAAAAGAAACAAAAACAGCAGCTGAAAATGAATTGTCCACCATATTGTGCCACTGTTGTCAGGTTTTGTGGCTGGTTCATCCTTTTACTATGAAAGAGAAAAACTTATGAAAATTGCCTCTGAGCAAACAGTGACTAAGCCGTGGTAAAAGATTTGCTTATATTCTTTTTATGTTAAGACTTGAAGTTTACACTAACATTCTCCAAAGTTATTGCACAAGGCTTTGGAGCTTTTGAAGGATTGCAGCAGGTACCCAAGGACACACACACACACACACACACACACACACACACACACACACACACACGCATGTGTGTGTGTTTATCGCCCTCTCATTTTCTTATGAAGATATAGAAGATGTTCTGATGTCATATAAAAAGGTTCCTAAAGTCTCAATCCCACCTATATATTTTTGTGAGGTGGAATATTTTTGATAGACTTCAACCAAAATAATAACTTTTGTAGGTTAAACATGAAAATACATGATAACTTTGTTCGTTTTTACTTACCAAGGCATGAGAATGATTTTCAGAAATGCAAAGTAGTGAGTTTATTATTAATAATATTTTCTTTTGAAAATTTAAACTTTTTGTAAAATCATTTTTGTTATATAAGCAAATGATGGATTTATTATTGTTTTATTCAGATGGTTTATTGAATAAATATGTTTTAAATGTCTCAGTTTTAATTTTTAGTTCAGTAATTAAAAATAAATGAAACTCACACAAACTAAAGCTTTTGGAGGTCCCAAATAATTGCAAGGTTTTCTAAGGAACAAATGGTTAGACAATTTCTGTTTTAACCTCCCTGTAAATGCTACTACTCTAGATGTGACATACTTTGCATCATCTGTGATTTTTCTCTTTCTTGAAAAACGAATTGAATGTCAGCACGGACACCTTGGTCTCCAAAATCACTATTCAATTAAAGGAGTCAAAGTTTGTTCAGAAATATCTGGCTTAGGGCTTTGGCTGGAAATATCCAGGATGAGCCAGGAGGATCTTTGGGAGCTGGAAAGCAAGGTAATGCTAAAACAATGAACAGGAAAGCAAAGACAAACAGATGGACAATAATTGTGGCACGCTAAAGAACTGTAAAGCCAGCTGAGAGAGCCCCAGGGACCAGGGAGGGAACAGTCCAAGCAACAAAATTTTTAAAAGTCGTACTGGATCATGACTCACAGAACACTAACATATATCAGACTAAGTAAACAGACAAGAATGGCTGCTGAGGTGGTTCTGTGGTAGAGGCACTTGTGTAAGGGCCTGGAACCTCAGTTTTATTCCTGTGTCCTACAAGGCTCACTATGGCACATGGACACATACATCCATGCACACTTGCACTTAGAAGAATTTTGTTTTATTCAAATTATAAACTGGAACTTATAATTTGAATAATATGTCCAATTCAATATGGAATAATGTTCAAGGAGTTAGACAGTACCCCCTACTCACACTGTGATTGTAAACTTGCATTCACAGAACATGGAAACAAACAAGGAAAAGCAAGAACTCTCCACTGGAGTACTGTTTCAAAAATGATCTACTGATGGGTCCCCTGTAACATTCATGTGATCAGAAGAAAGTACAGTACCCCTGTGAAAACATGTTCTCTTTGAGGTCTTATGTAGCGTTCATATGATTGGATAAAAGCTTACTTTGTGCACCTGGTCTTTCTCCCAGAATCTCCTAACCCACGGTTAGAACAGCAGACATATATCAATAAAGCAGTACTCTTCAAAAAATTTGACAAGAATTGTACTCTTAATAATCAAAGAAAAGGAGGTTGTCAATTTGAAGTAGAAAGAACATGAGAAAGGTTGGAGAGAGGGTACCTGAGGGGCGCTGGAGAGAAGAAAGTATGGAGGGAACTTGGTGTGATTCCAGATGGCCATCCCTGAAAACATACAAACAAATAATATTATATAGACTGAGAAGGTTTGACTTATGTATTTAGAAATACATATATATATACATACATACATATATGTAATTAGCAACAATTAAGAAGAAAGAAGGTCATGAATTTGGAAAAGGTCAAGTAGAGGTATAGAGGGAGGAAAAGGGGGGAAATGTGATTATATTATTATCTCAAAAAATAATTTGAAAAGATATATTTTAATTTAAGTGGTAAGAAACAAGAAAAATCTGGACAATTGCAACACAAAGGAGAGACCTAAGCAGGTATAACAACAAAATGCAACATGGTATCCTGGGTGAGATAATGGACCAAGAAAAGGCATTAGACAATGGAAAGAAAATATGAATAAAACATGGCTTTGAGCAATATATCCTTGTTGGTTCTATAGTTATGACAAAGATACGATATTGGTATAAAGAGTTAGTAAAAGAGAAAACTGAGTTGATACAATGCTAAGTCTGCATTATTTGCATGGCTTTTTGCTTCAGATTTTTTTTATGAATTTATATATATAAATATAAACACACACACACACACACACACACACATATATATATATATATATATATATATATATATATATATATATACACACACACACACACATTTTAAAGGCTGTCAATTTGAGATAGAATAATAATGGAAACACATAGGAGTTGTTGTTTCTTTGAAGTTTTATCAGACATCCTTGGGGTCATTTGACCCTCCTCCTTCTACATTGACCTCACTTCTCCCTCCCTCCCCTTCTGTATTTATTTACCATCTCCCTCCCAACTCAACTCTCAATCTTTTTTTTAATAATTTATTTTTTATTTCTTCAAGTTATATCTCAATCACAATCCCGTCCCTACTCCCCCCTCCAGTCCCACCCTTCTACCCTCCTCCCCATCAACCCCCCCACCCCCCCCCCTTTTTTTTTTTTTTTTAGTTCAAGGTATTTCTTTTTCCCCCAACAGCTCTCCCTTTCAGTCCAACAAATCCTAAAACTATAAATACAATACAAAACAACAGAAATAAATAGGCCACAATTATGTGAGTTATATGGCTTAGCATACATTCCCAATGTCCAGTTCATATGTATTTGGCACCTGACTTTAACATTCTACTATCTAACCATCTCCATGAGTTTAAAGTTCTATATCTAACTCAGCTTTCATACTAACTTGCCTCACAATTTTAAAAATATTTTCTTAGATCCAGAACACCCTCTTGATTCCTAAACAACTCAAAATTTAACTATAAGACTCTAGCTATCTATTCTTCAACCACCTCAGAGACCTGAGAGGGATAAATATATCTGATTATATAGGAAGTACAGGGCCTGCAGCTTCCACAACTAAGAAATGACATACCAGTGGCTGCCTCGACAGTTCCCATTTTCTCTCCATACATTACAGCATCAATCTTCAGCCATTTGGCAACGTTTCTTTGACAGACATTGATTGTAGAGCAGGAATTATGAAGGACTTGCCTATCCTGTCTTGGCAGAGCTAGGCTGTCGATTTACCTGCTTCCAGGTTTTGTCTTTTTGGACAGCAGTCTGTCTACCGTTGAAGCAAGGGGTTTTTTTTTTTTTTGTCAAGAGAAAGACTTACCACCAATTCAATCATCTCCCACTGGAGATTCTTCGATGCCCATCTTCTACTTGGAGTAGAATAGGGGGTGCTGTCAGGAGCTGACATGTCTCGATATCAAAAATCTTAAGTTAAGAAAACATCTTTGAATGCCATATTCTGCAGATCTCTTGAGGTTTTTGAAGATGTCCTATCTATCTCTTATATTTAGATAAGCAAATATTGCTTGTCTCTTAGCAACTTGATTTCTGAGTAGCTTAGAAAATAACTGTGATAGACTGTCATAGTACCTAACAAAATGACATGCTTGAATGACTATTAGTTTGCATTTCTTAATTATCCTAAACAGTTTATGATGGTTAGTAGCAAGAGGCCAAACCTTGACATTTCATTTTTAAGCATTACTAGGAACAATACCTTTAAGAAGCGTTACCCTTAATTTTGTATCAATATACAAAGATCAATACCGATGTAGCCCAATACAATCTTAATTTTACATCAATATACAAGGGCCAATACCATTGTGGCCAAATATAATCTTAATTTTGTATCAATATATAAAGATCAATACTGATGTAGCCCAATACAATCTTAGTTTTGCATTAATATACAATGACAGTACCAATTTAGCCAAATATAATATTAATATTGTATCAATATACAAAGGTATAAGGCAATATTCAATAATCTGTCCTTTTTTCTTGATCTTTCCAATACTATGTCTATGTCCCATTTTTTTCAAGTCTGTTCATTCCTACATAGGAGAGAAAGAAGGATACAGAAAAGAAAAAGAGAGAAGTCCCTGGATCTAACCTCCAAAACCCATTTAACAAGACCATTTAACAGCTTGTAGTCTTTTCCCCTAAATAACAAAATTTTCTATTATCCATCAAATAACCAAAAGGGGGGAAACACCCTCCCCACCTTCTGGGGATGGGACATGCTTCAGAGTTTTGTGTAGATATAAATCTGTACTAATAGTTGAAGTTTCACTTTCCAAAGATTAACTTTTTGTCTGAATTCCAAGGTAAATAAATAGAAGAAATAATCATGGAGGAGAATCTCACCACTATTCTAGGAACACAAGCATGAGAATCTAGGAAAGGACCTCAGTAAAGGAGGTTCCCGCACATTTCCCTGCTGAGTTATTACAAGAACCAGGAAGAAGAAATCCCAGATCACTTTATTAGAACAGGTGTGAACTCCACTAGCTAGTGAAGATTGGTGCATTAATCTGTGCCATAACTGACTTTATTAAAAGAATAGAAGAAAATTTGGCCAAGTACAGAATAAGCAGCAGATCAAAGAAGAAGAAATTATTAAAAATATATGATATATTAATATAAAGTATGATTTTTTATATATAACAATAATCAAAATTATTTTGAGCAATTATCCCAAGAGTCTGCCCAAATGTATTTGTTCAATATTAAGCTAATAGATGATTGATACATAAAGCAGCAAATCATTAATTATGTGTCAAATTTTAGTATCATTCTTAAATTAGCTACACCTCATCTTATTATGCTCAGGAGTACCTAGAAAGGACAACTAATTCCACCTATTCAACTCAATTTAGAGTTTATAATGAGTCTAGTTAATTTTAAGAGTTATCCCTCTCAGGTCTCTGAGGTGGTTGAAGAATAGATAGCTAGAGTCTCATAGTTAAATTTTGAGTTGTTTAGGAATCAAGAGGGTGTTCTGGATCTAAGAAGATGTTTTTAAAATTGTGAGGCAAGTTAGTATGAAAGCTGAGTTAGATATAGAACTTTAAACTCATGGAGATGGTTAGATAGTAGAATGTTAAAGTCAGGTTCCAAATACATATGGACTGGACATTGGGAATGTGTGCTAAGCCATATAACTCTTTTAATTGTGGCCTATTTATTTCTGTTGTTTTGTATTGTATTTATAGTTATAAGAAAAAGAACCACTTTTTGGACTGAAAGGGAGAGCTGTTGGGGGGGAAAAAAGAAATACCTTAAACTAAAAAAAAAAAAAAGAAGAAGGGAAGAGGATGGGGGGTTGAGGGCGAGGAGGGTGGAAGGGTGGGACAGGAGGGGGGAGTAGGGAGGGGATTGTGATTGAGATGTAACTTGAAGAAATAAAAAATAAATTATTAAAAAAGAGTCAAGTTAATCTGCCTTCTGCACAGCAGTTGTTCCTTTCTAAAGTGAAATTTTAGGATGTTGTACAGTTTGGAACAATGAAGAGAAAAACATCAGTGCAAGAATGGCTGAGTGAAATGGTCAACGGAAAATGGGAAACTTTTGCTGCCTTCCATATCATGCCTGTCACTTTCAGCAATTTTAGCAGATTCAATATTTTATAGAGTGTACCCTCAAAAATATGATGCACCTCTGCAAAGCAGGCATGGTAGAATGACAGTCAGATTATTTTCCAGGAATAGGTTGAGTTGACTGTGTACGGAACACTTTGAGGATACGGACTGGTTTGAAGAAATCAGCCTATATGTTCTTAATTTGTCAATGAATACCATCACTGTGATAAATATGGAGAAAATAATTCATGAATGTTTTATAATACTCATAAATTCTTAGAAGGGTTGGAGAATCATGTAGGGCAAAGCATTTGAATGTATATCTTCATTAATAAATACTGTAGGAATTACAAGATGGCACAGACACATTTTGAACACGGGGAAAATAGCTATAACGCGACAGAGTTATAACACAATGAGCATCAATCTGGAGCGGCAAACCCACTGGGTTTCACCCAGAAAACTCAGGGACTAATAAAAGTCTCTGGGCAAGACTCTCAGACACTCAGAAAAACAGAAAAAAAACTGGAAACAACAGAAGCTGCAGAAGCCGGGGAAGCAGGAGAATCGTCACCAGGAGAGGACCCGTGGATATGAGCCAATCAAATACCCAGCAAGCAGCTCTGAATCCCAGACAGGGCTACTCACCAGCCTCCTGAGCTCCCAGCTTCCACACTGGTGTTCCAACACAGAGGGGAGCATTCTTAGTGGAAACATCGTGGCTACAGCACATTCTGAGCTACAAAACAACAGCAATGACTACAGCGGTATATCTCCAGCAGAGCAGCGGTCTGGGAGGCACAAGCATATTTGTGCTTACCTGAAAGGTGTTTGACATACAGGCCCCTCTACTGGATTTATAATCATGCAGAAGAACACTATGGGTAGACAAAGCAGCAGGATACACCTCCTGTAGTAGGCTATGCCTCCGGCATCTGTGCAGTCTCCCTGGTGTTGGCGGGAAGCTCCAATCACCAGATACAGGTACCTCCTGGCTTCCTGAGCACCCAGTTTCCACAGGACAGCTCTGGCATCCAGAGGGGGACCAGCACAGCCACAGGAACGGTGAGATCAGAGTGGGCTGAAAGGCGGGTGGTCAGGTTGGAAAGCTGCGTGGAACCCCACTGAGTCCAAGCCCTGCAGACGGGTTGTGATGTTCATATAAGACCCCTCAGTCAGCACATCTGGCTCCTCCCTGGTAGGAAAACAGATCTTCAACATCTACAGTTCCACCCCTGGAGCAGTAAGTTCTTGGCCTGTGTGCACTGCCTGAGTGACTCAGACTACAAGGGCTTAGTGCCTAGGGCACAGAGGCACAGAGGTGACCTGGGGACCACCTAGGAGGAGCCACCTGGGGGGAACACGACCACTGGTCTAACAGACTAGCAACAAGGGATTTGCAGCTCATTTACAATCCCTGATCTTCTGAGCCCCACTGACATCACTAGGAAGACCTGCTAGAACACAAGACTCTGCAGGCTGGAATAAGACATCCTGGGACACAACTGGAAGGGGTGAACTTCGGGGGGGCCCACTGAAATCCAGCCCCCAACATAAGACCCCCCAGCCTGTGTTGAGCTACAACCACCAAGACTATACAGCTTCTACAACAAAGCCCCATCTTTAGTATCAGGTCCAGAAGACACTAGGAACAATCAGCTAAGGACAACCAGATGGCTAAAGGTCAGCGAAAAAGAAAATCTGACAATAATCAGGGAAATATGACTCCAACAAAATACAGCGATGCTAATACAGCAAACCCTGAGCATCCCACCACAGCTGAAACACAAGAAAATGATGACAAATCTATACTTAGGAAAATAAGAGAGCCCTTAAAAGAAGAAATTAAATCCCTGAAAGAATTTAAAGAATCCTCAATTTTACAGATGAAAGCAATGGAGACTACCATAAGAGACTGCCAAGCCAATTCAGCCAAATATGAATGGGAAAGAGACAAGGCTATGAAAGATTTGAAAGACTGGCAGACAAAGCCATCTACATTGGAGCAGAGAACAAGCAATAAAGAAAACACAAGCAGAGACAATCCTGCAGGTGGAAAACCAAGGGAAGACAACAGGAACTATAGACATTAGTATCAAAAATAGGATACAAGAGATGGAAGACAGAATCTCAGGTGTGGAAGATTTGATTGAAGAAATCAGTACAGCAACCAAAGAAAACGAGAAATCTAAAAAGTTCTCATCCACAACATGCAAGAAATCAAGGACTCCATGAAAAGACGGAACCTAAGAATTATGGGCATAGATGTAAGAGAAGACCCCTGACTCCAAGATCCAGGAAACATCTTCTAAAAAACCATAGAAGAAAACTTCCCAAACTTAAAGAAAGAGATGCCAATAAAATTCCAAGAGGCTTACAGAACACCAAACAGATTAGAACAGAAAAGAAATTCCTCTCGACACATAATAATTGAAACTCCAAATGTACAGAACAAAGAAAGAATATTAAAAGCTGTAAGAGAAAAAAGTCAAGTAACTTATAATGGCAGACCCATCAGAATTACACCTGACTTCTCTTCAGAAACTTTAAAAGCCAGAAAGGCCTGAGCAGATGTCCTACAAGCCCTGAGAGAACATAGATGTCAGCCCAGACTACTATAGCCAGCAAAACTTTCTAGCAACATAGGTGGAGAAAACAAGATATTCCATGAAAACATCAAATTTAAACAGTATCTACCCACAAATCCAGCCCTACAGAAGATCCTAGAAGGAAAATTTCAACCTAAAGACGATACTTGCAGCCAAGAAAACAGAGGAAGCAAAAAAATTCCACTGCAGCTAAACCAAAAGAAACACACAACCACCACCTACATCAAAACAGCAGGAAACAACAACCCTTGTTCATTAATATCCCTCAAAACCAATGAACTCAACTCCCCAATAAAAAGACACAGGCTTAGAGACTGGATCTGTAAACAAGACCCAACATTTTGCTGCATACAAGAAACTCATCTCACTAACAAAGATAGATGCTACCTCAGAGTAAAGGGCTGGGAAAAGGTTTTCCAAGCAAATGGGCCCAGGAATCAAGCTGGAGCAGCCATCCTAATATCAAACAAAATAGACTTTCAACTGAAGCTAATAAAAAAAGATAGGGAAGGGTACTAGATACTCGTTAAAGGAAAAATTCATCAAGATGACATCTCAATACTGTATATCTATTCCCCAAATATAAGGACAAGCACATTTGTAAAAGAAACTCTTCTAAAGCTTAAACCACACATCGATCCCCACACATTAGTAGTGGGAGACTTCAACACCCCACTCACAACAGTGGACAGATCATTAAGACAGAAATCAAACTGAGAAATAATGAGACTAACAGAGGTTATGAACCAAACGAACCTAACAGATATCTACATAACATTTCACCCAAACACAAAAGAATACACCTTCTTTTCAGCACCTCACGGAACCTTCTCCAAAATCAACCATTTAGTCAGACACAAAGCAAGCTTCAATAGATACAAGAAAATTGAAATAACCCCTTGTATCTTATCAGACCACTGTGGATTAAAACTGGATTTCAGCAACAACAGAAGTAACAAAAAGCCTACACATTCATGGAAAGTGAACAACTCTCTACTCGATGACCACTGGGTCAGAGAACAAATAAAAAAGGAAATCAAAGACTTCTTAAAATCCAAAGAAAATGAAGGTACAATATACCCAAACCTATGGGACACAATGAAAGCTGTGCTACGAGGAATGTTCATAGCACTAAGTGCCTTCAAAAAGAAAATTGTTACAGCTCATATTACCAACTTAACAACAGAACTGGAAGAGGTAGAAAAAAAAGAAGCAAACACTCCCAAGAGGAGCAGAAGGCAGGAAATCATCAAACTTAGGGCTGAAATTAACAACTTAGAAACAAAAAGAACAACACAACGAATCAACAAAACCAAGAGTTGGTTCTTTAAGAAAATCAACAAAATAGACAAACCCTTAGCCAAGCTGACAAGAAGGCAGAGGGAAAATACCCAAATCAGTAAAATCAGAAATGAAAAGGGAGAAATAAAAACAGACATCAGAAAATACAGAGAATCTTTAGGTCTTCAAAAAGCTGTACTACACAAAATTTGAAAACCTAAGTGAAATGGACATTTTTCTTGATAGATTCCACTACCAAAGCTAAATCAAGATCAGGTTAACAAATTAAATAGTTCTATAACCTGTAAGCAAATAGAAACCGTCATTAAAAGTCTCCCATCCAAAAAAAAAAAAAAAAAAAACCCAGGGTCAGATGGTTTCAACACAGAATTCTACCAGACATTCAAAGAGCTAATACCAATATTCTTCAAATTCTCCCACAATATAGAAACAGAAAGAACACTGCAAAACTCATTCTATGAGGCCACAGTCACCCTGATACCTAAACCACACAAAGACCCAACAAAGAAAGAGAATTTCAGACCAGTTTCCCACATGAACATAGATGCAAAAATACTTAATAATATACTGGCAAATCAAATCCAAGAACACATCAAAAATACCATACACCATGATCAAGTAGGCTTCATCCCAGGAATGTAGAGGTGGTTCAACATATGAAAATCCATTAAAGTAATTCACCGTATACACAAACTGAAAGAAAAAAAAAATCACATGATCATCTTGCTAGTTACTGAAAAAGCATTTGACAAAATCCAACACCCCTTCATGTTAAAAGTCCTAGAGAAATTTGGCACACAAGGTCCATACCTAGAAATAATAAAGGTGATATACAGCAAGCCAGTAGCCAACATTAAATTAAATGGAGAGAAACTTAAATCTCTAAAATCAAGGACAAGGCAAGGATGTCCACTCTTCCCATTTCTCTTCAACATAGTACTTTAAGTTCTAGCCAGAGCAATAAGACAACGAAAGGAGATCAAGAGGATACAAATTGAAAAGGTAGAAGTTAAGTTATTCCTCTTCGCAGATGATACGATAGTATACATTAGTGACACCAAAAATTCCATCAGAGAACTAATAAAACTGATAAACACCTTCAGCAAGATGGCTAGATACAAAATTAATTTTAAAAAATCAGAAGCCCTTCTTTATACAAAAGATAAATGGGCTGAGAAAGAAATTAGGAAAACAATACTCTCCACAATAGCCACAAACATTGTAAAAATCCCTGGGGGTAACTCTAACCAAGCAAGTGAAAGACCTGAATGACAAGAACTTCAAGTCCTGACTTTAACATTCTACTATCTAACCATCTCCATGAGTTTAAAGTTCTATATCTAACTCAGCTTTCATACTAACTTGCCTCATAATTTTAAAAATATCTTCTTAGATCCAGAACACCCTCTTGATTCCTAAACAACTCAAAATTTAACTATGAGACTCTAGC
>CAJQZJ010000104.1:291146-311880 GCA_907164525.1 Lophiomys imhausi | reverse complement strand
GGGGGGGGGGAGTAGGGAGGGGATTGTGATTGAGATGTAACTTGAAGAAATAAAAAATAAATTATTAAAAAAAAAGAACAAAAAAAAAAAGAACTTCAAGTCCTTGAAGAAAGAAATTGAAGAGGACATCAGAAGGTGGAAAGATTTCCCATATGCCTGAATAGGTAGGTTCAACATAATAAAAATGGCCATCCTACCTAAAGCAATATACATATTCAATGCAATTACCATCAAAATACCAACACAATTCTTTACAGACCTGGAAAAAACAATTCTCAACTTCATATGGAAAAACAAAAACAAAAAACAAAACAAAACAGAGTAGCTAAATAAATCAATCCTGTACAATAAAAAAACAAACAAACAAAAAAACCATCAGGAGGTATCACCATCCCAGATTTCAAGCTGTACTACAGAGCAATAGTAATAAAAACAGCATGGTACTGGTATAGAAACAGACCAGTGTATCAATGGAATCGAATTGAAGACCCAGAAATGAACCCACACACCTTATGGTCACTTAATTTTTGACAAAGAAGCCAAAACCATACAATGGAAAAAGGACAGTATCTTCAACAAATGGTGCTGGTCCAACTGGATGTCGACATGTAAAAGAATGAAATTAGACCCATACTTATCACCTTGCATAAAACTTAAGTCCAAGTGGATCAAAGACTTTAACATAAGGCCGGACACACTAAATTTAATAGAAGAGAAAGTGGGGGAAAGCCTCAAACTCATCGGCACAGGTGACAACTTCCTGAATAAGAACACCAACAGCTCAGGATCTAAGACCAACAATCAATAAATTGGAACTAATGAAACTGAAAAGCTTCTGTAAGGCAAAATCACAGTCATTCGGTTGAAGGACCTCTGGGTTGTTTCCAGTTTCTAGCTATTACAAATAAGGCTGCTATGAACATAGTTGAGGAAATGTCCTTGTGGTTTGGTGAGGAATCTTTTGGATATATGTCCAGGAGTGGTATGGCTAGGTCTTGAGGTAGAGCTATTCCAAGTTTTCTAAGATATAGCCAGACTGATTTCCTTAGTGGTTGTACAAGCCTTCACTCCCACCAGCAATGTGGGAATGTTCCTGTGGGGAAACTTTTAAATTCTACTGAACACCATTTACCAGTTCTTATTGTAATTAAATTAATATTTTAAATATAAGGAAGTGATATTTAATTGGACTATTGATCCTTTGACACATGAGCACTGTGTGCACTAAATCTTGCAAAATGTTGCCCTCAGTGATTCTCAAAAGTGTGGAAGTGAGCACCCATGTACACCATATCATTGTGAGGGGGAATGTATGGAGGTGTTGTAGCTGTAGAACACTACATTCTTCTCCACTGACCAGTTAGTGAGTTGATTTTGAAGTTTAAGTGCCAACATAGTAATTATCTAAGAAATAAAATGTTATTATTTATGAATATCAGTTTACCAACTAGGGAGTAAAAGTATATGTAGTCTCAGAATTATATATCTGTGAGAAAAACTTAAATTATATATAAGGCAAAAATTAATTCCATTTTTTCTTCCCTTTAACAAAGAGCCTGAGACATTAGATTCAGTGTATATACATGATATTCTGTAATACCACATGCTTTTTTCTAAGCATTAAAGACAATGTTCCATCCATGATTACCCCTGAATGATATTTTATGCACTATAACTACTAAATCGTAGTTTAGGTAGGATGTACCTAAGACATCCAACTTGTTCACACTTCAAACCACCTCATCTAATTGGTCCACTGAGAAAACAGCTCTCTTAAGCCTTATCTTCTCTCACCCCTCCCCCACCATCCGCTGAATAATACCAATGAACATAAATCTGCCTGGCAAGGTTATAAAAGGGAGAGCCTTTTATTGGTTAGCTCCCTTTGTGCCATTTTTACACAAATTGCCTTCTGACAAGAGCAGGATCAATTAAGCTGATAATAGTAGAATTAGCTGAGAACAATAGGAGCCTCTCCAGAATGCCAGGGCCCCTGACTGTGACTCTGCAAAGGAGACCTGTGCCTCCTACTAAATTCACTTGCCACACCTTTTAGCTATGCAGAGGAAGAGCTTAGGCAAGACACTAAGTATTCTCTTTGAAAGTAAAAGTGATGACACCTTGCTGAGCTGAAGATAAGGGAAGAAGATGAGAGAGAGAATATTAAAGACTCTGAAGACACAGTTGGAATACAAATTTACCATGCAAATAGCTCTGGAACCTTCATGAAATACTCATCTTTTAATATTTCAAAAAGTGCATAAAATGTTTACCAAGTCTACTTCTTATTAATCTTGATTAAAAATAAATTACCTGCCTTTAATCAGAAGAGGAAAAAGTAGGATTACTAATCTTTATCCTTTATAAAAACAAAGTTGTAAGTTTTGGGAAACACAAATAAAACTAACCTGTCCCTTTATCAAGTTTTGTTTATTGACAATGTTTATTTTTCTCGTTTTCCATATTGATACATGCCCAGGTATTCTAGATGACAGTACCACATCATAAATATACTTTCTATACAGAATAATACATAACATATTATATTATTTATCAGTTTAAGTTTGACACTTTAAGCTAAGTTTCTTTGTATAATTATCAAACATTCAAAAATGTCCATTCTCTAAGGCTTGTCTAACTACCAGCACTTTTGAGTTCCTATCACTACAACAGTTTATAGGAGCTACTTCTCAAGTACATGTCCCAATAGATGAATTCAATTGTTTTGTAATTGTCTTGTCTTTAGATTACATGAGCAATAAAAATGCGATACTAGCTAGGTGCTTTCCATATTTTATTATTCTAAAAATGCATCATCAAGTATAATTCACTTGAAATCCTTTCATTCCATCCTGTAAATTGAGAGGGCTTTTAACGAAGAAAATAAATTGTAATTAAATATCAAGACAAAATGATATCTAGAAATGATAAACAAGCACTTTTATATAAGACTTTGTGAAACAAATGCTTGTTCATTTTAATAAACATTACATTTTTTGTAATTCTTCTTGATAGGAGCAGCTCAGTAATTGAAAAGCAAAAACATAGTACTTTCACATACAATAACTCTTTGAACCACTCTGAGACTATTAGCCAAGAAAGGCATCACTGAACATGTTTCTAGAAGTAAATTAACTAAATTATTAACCAGTATTTAGATTATTGTTAATTGGTTGGCAGTGTTAATCCTTAACCTGCCATTATAATTGAGTACAAAGACACCTGATATATTTTAACAAGCCTTGACCTGAATTGTGCAATCTTAGCCCGTCTAAGCTAACCCTTAATTCTATTCCCCAAATTTGACCCCATGTATTATACATGTGTCCCCTGGGCTGTTATTCCCCGTGTGGAATGACATTCTTTTCTCTAAGCCCATGGAGTGTGTCCTCCTTCTTGCTCTTCAATTCTTCTCCGTCTTCTTCCCAAGATGCTCTCTGCCCCAGACGTCCACAAAACTTTGCCCCCGCCTACCTTCCTCTTTGTCCAATCTCAGGCCTCAGCATTTATATAACCAATCAGAGACAATGGTTGAAAAGACCACAGCATAGCTTCATGTGGTGTACAGCAAGCAGGCTTCTGGGAGCAGGTTTACTAACATTTACAATGCATGACATCCAAAATTAAGAGTGTATTGGGCTACATAGGTACTGATCTTTGTATATTGATACAAAATTAGGATTATATTTGGCCACATTGGTATTGATCTCTGTATATTGATACAAAATTAAGGGTAACGCTTCTTAAAGGTATTGTACCTAGTAATGCTTAAAAAAGAAATGTAAAGTTTTGGCCTTTTGCTACCAATTGTCATAAACTGTTTAGGATAATTAAGAAATGCAAACTAATAGTCATGCAAATGTGTCATTTTGTTAGTTACTATGACAGTCTATCACAGTTATTTTCTAAGCTACTCAGAAATCAAGTTGCTAAGAGACAAGCAACATTAACTTATCTAAATATAAGAGATAGATAGGGCGTCTTCAAAAACTTCAAGAGATCTGCAGAATATGGCATTCAAAGATGTTTTCTTAACTTAAGATTTTTTTTTTTTCAAATGGGTAGAATTTTATTTTTAGGAGTTAACTCCCACAAATAATACATTATCGAATTATACAATATCTCACCGAATATAACCAAGTTGATCCTCACAATACCAGAGTTACATACTGAGTTTCCTTTATAGCTGGTTGTACAGGTTTGGTCACATGATTATGACTCATTAGATCATTTGACATCTATCACTCAGAGGCTATTAGATAGAACTTTCACCAAAGTCAGTTATAAAGATTGCACATGGAAGCTGGTATCCCTGGGATCTGGGGTCTTACCTTGTATTATACAACAGAAAAGGCAAGTGTCCCACAGTTACTTCAGATGCAGGATGAGGAAGAGGCATCAGTGTGCTCTTAGAGAGCCATGACTTTGCTAGCAAAGGCAGCATTGTAAACTGATTGTAAGATTTTTTAATATCAAGACATGTCAGCTCCTGACAGCACCCCCTATTCTACTCCAAGTAGAAGATGAGCATCGAAGAATCTCCAGTGGGAGATGGTTGAATTAGTGGCAAGCCTATTTCTTGGCAAGAAAAACCCCTTGCTTCAACTGTAGACAGAATGCTGTCCAAAAAGGACAAAACTTGGAAGCAGGTAAGTCGACAGCCTAGCTCTGCCAAGACAGGGTAGGCAAGTCCTTCATAACCCCTGCTCTACAATCAATGTCTGTCAGAGAAATGGGCCAAACGGCTGAAGATCGATGCTGTAATGTATGGAGAGAAAATGAGAACTGTCCATGCAGCCACTGGTATGTCATTTCTTAGTTTTGGAAGCTGCAGGCCCTGTACTTCCTATATAATCAGATATATTTATCCCTCTCAGGTCTCTGAGGTGGTTGAAGAATAGATAGCTAGAGTCTCATAGTTAAATTTTGAGTTGTTTAGGAATCAAGAGGGTGTTCTGGATCTAAGAAGATGTTTTTAAAATTGTGAGGCAAGTTAGTATGAAAGCTGAGTTAGATATAGAACTATAAACTCATGGTGATGGTTAGATAGTAGAATGTTAAAGTCAGGTGCCAAATACATATGGACTGGACATTTGGAATGTATGCTAAGCGATATAACTCTCATAATTGTGGCCTATTTATTTCTGTTGTTTTGTATTGTATTTATTGTTATAAGAGAAAGAGCCATTTGTTGGACTGAAAGGGGAAGCTGTTGGGGGGAAAAATACCTTAAACTAAAAAGAAAAAAAGGGTAGAGGATGGGGTTTGAGGAGGAAGAGGGTGGAAGGGTGGGACAGGAGAAGGGAGTAAGGAGGGGATTGTGATTGAGATGTAACTTGAAGATATAAAAAAATAAATTATAAGAACAAAACAAAACACAAAAAGGATAGGTGAGAGAGGGTAGAGGGTGAGAGGATGAGACTGAGAAGGGTGGAGGGAGGGAGCTGTGATGGAGATGTAACTTGAAATAATAAATAAACGTAAAAAGAAAAAAAAAGGATACATGACATCACCCCATCACATGTTCTTATGTTTTCAGTTTCCTGCTGAGGAGGTTTCCACAAAGGAAAGAGTGGGCGCAGAAGAGTGTATTGATGCAGACATATATGCATGTCTAGACAAAATACCACATAGACCCTATCAATTTGTACAACTGCTGTGTGGTAATAACTAATGGAAATAATAAAATGTGGTGATGCTACTTTAGACTAAGGGTTAATATTCATTTGAATGCCCAATGATATATTTTTTTTTTCAGTTGCCCCAAACGATATAGCATGATTCTAAGAGAACCATTGTCTGGTTTGACCTCCATAAAATGCTGATGTTGAACAGAATTTTGAAACTCTGGATGGAACCTTAGGTATCATTAGTTGCTGGCTAATTTTAAGCCAACTTTACACAAGCTAAAGTCATCAGATGGGAGGGACCCTTAATCGATGAAATGCCCCATAAGAATGGCTGCAGGCAGGCCTGCATGGCATTTTATAGGGTGTAAGTTCCAGATGGAGGACACTAAGGAATCAAGGCCTTCGAAACACACCACAATGATGTACATGACCTCATGGAGACTTAGGCAGAGTGCATAAGGAAAATCTGCATCGTATGGGATCTTAGAGTTAAGAGAAGATGTGGGCACAAGCCACCATCCTAAGCCAGATGTTATCTCCAGCTGATAACCACTTGCAAATGGAAGATTAGCTTTCTCCATGGGAGTCTCCCTCTGAAAACAAAGCACTCTTAAGGCAAGCCACATGCCCGGCAGTTAATGGCCAACACAAAATGAGCTCAATGGTATCTTTGGAGGTTATGTGTCTCATAATGTTGTGGAGATTTTTTAACCTATGAGTCCTTTGATGTTTTCTTGTTTTGGGTGTGTGTGTGTGATTCCTGTGTGTGCAAACATGTGTGTCTTTGTGTCTATTTGTGTTTCTCATTTGTTTTTTTGGCTCTTTTTCTTCTGTTTGTCCTACTCTAGTTTGTTTGGTTTTCTTTTTTAATCTTATTTTTATTTTACTATTATCCTTTAGATGCCTGTTTATTTTCTAATGAGGCACAGAGAAGGCATGGGTCCAGATGGGAAGGGAGGTGGGGAGAAACTGGACAAATTGGGGGAGAGAAAACCATAATCAGTATATATTGTATGACAAAAAACCTATTTTCAATTTTAAAATAGTGATTGATGTGGGAAGGCCTAGCCCATTGCAAGTGGGACCACCCACGAGCTTGTTGCTCTAGCTTCTCTGAGAAACCAGGCTGAGAAAGCCATGAAAAGCAAGCCAGTAAGTAGGACCCACTGTCTTTACAGCCTCTTCTTCAGCTGCTGCCTCAAGGTTCCTGCTATTTGAATTCCTGTCCTTATTTCCTTTAATAACGGACTAATATGTGGATGTATAAGCCAACTGCAGCAGATACTCTCCATCTTGCTTTTGGTCATGGTGTTTCATCATAGCAATAGTGACCATAATTAAGACAGAAATTGGTACTGGGATCACTGGGAATCGCTGTGGCAGACCTGGCTATGTTGCTTTGGGGAAGACTGTGGAAGGACTCAGGAACTTTGCCAGAAAGTCATTGAGTGTTGAGAGCTCAGTAAGATGTTCTGTGGGAGCTTGGAATATAAGAATGTTGACAGCAGTGTGGAAAATGGAGATCTGGCTTGTGATCAAGTTTCAGAGGAAATCAAAGACTCTACCAAACCATTTGTGTGAAGAATCTGTAGTACCTAGTTAGCTGGAGCTGGAGAATCAGCTATGATTAAGAAGAGACCAGCATCATTGAGGTGAAAGTCTTTTGGGAAGTGTTTCCTTGGGGTCAGCACACAGAAGCTGTGTTCAAGAGGTAGCCAGGGTTGTAATTTGTGCTGACAGCCAATCTTGATAAGAGTAAGAGTCACCTAGTTCATACTGGTTTTGAAGACATGAGAGGGTCATGGAGAGCAGCTGAGGCTTGTCACTGTATGGTAGAGCTGGTGTCCCTGTGGAGCATCCAGAAAAGGCTGTTACTGAAAGTAAAGCCCAGGTGCAGCAAGAGAGATGCTAGTAGCATGGAATGAACACCAAAAGCAGGAGCAGCAGTGGACTAGAGCCTGCTGGAGTCGAGAAGACTGCTCGGTGGGAAGCTGGAGAAGCAACCCAGGCCCTTTGGAAAATTCCAAAGGATCATACTGAGTTATTTACATGGTTGGAGTTTGGTTTTGCTTTACTCAAATTGTGACTATGCTCTGAGTCTTTCTTCTTGAAATAAGAAAGTATTTAATTTATTTTTTTCATTTTATTTTGCAGGAGAACATAGTTGAGAGATTTTTTGAACTTTTAAAAATACTTTGGAGTTTTACAAGACTTTGAATTTTAAAATAGACTATTTTTAAAAGACTGAATATTTTAAAGTGTTTGAATTTATAAAGAACATGGAGCTTTTAAATTGTGTAAAACATTTTATATTGAGATATCAATACTAATGTGTGGTCTTGAGGATGAATGAGGAAGGAGAAGTTGTTGGTTTACAGTGATGTGGGACAATTTGACAAGGGATTAGCTGTGCTGGCTGGCCTCATTATAGCAACAGTGACCCTAAACAGAAGGTAGAAAGACTGGGGGAGTCACAAAGGAGATGATAATAAATGCCTTTTTGAATATGGACCTGCCCTAACTAATAAGATGTGAGAGAGACTATGGACACACAGCTCAGAATTTTGAATAAAGCACATTTCCGGGAATCTAATAGCATGTCTCACCTTTAAAATGCAAGTCAAATTGTTGGGAGCCCAAGGTAGGCACCCAGCTCTTCCCTGTTTGTGTCTTACCTTGGTTACTTACTCATTTTCTGTCTTTTTCCCCAAATTATATGAAACAGGAACTCGCAAGATCTAAAGACAAAAAATAAACCAGGAATTCTGGTTGTAGCCATATCCTAGAAAAGTGGTTTATTAATTGTTTTGTCATGTTTGCCCTCTTTTTTCCCCATCATGCAACGCTGCTCCTCTGCAGGAAGTCGGGACTCATGTGGCAGTTCATTTTCAGTCATCTCTTGAGCTCATAGCTCTTCTCCACTGTTAAACATTTATCCTTAGATGGCAGTCTGTCTTTTTCTGTGCCTCTGTCTCACTCCGACTCTCTGTCTGTCTCTTTCTCTCCCTCTCTTGATACAAGTTGACAGGTTGTATATAGAACTCGCTGTCTTACCAATGAATTTGAACTGCCTATTTCACAATAAGTCTTTTGAAACAAAAACATACACATTAATCTCAATTTTTCCTTCTTCTAGTTTACCATATCTAATCGATGATTTCATTCTTAACACACTTTCTGCTCAGAGTGCTGGCTTGGTTTTGATGTGTATCTCCCTCCCCACCCACTTCCTCTCTCTCTCTCTCTCTCTTTTGTCTCTTTTTCCAGCTCAAGATTGCCTTGATTTTTGATATTCCTATTTCAGCTTCCTTAGTGTTGCATATAATCTACATTGTCCTTATTGGTCTATTTTGACAATCAAGTGCAACCCCAGACCAACCTATATTCATGGTTTCCTCAACTCTAAGAAAACTTTTCTTTTATTTTAAGAAAATACAAATACAACATATAGCTGATACACAAATACCAAATAAAATAACTTTGTGTATTATTTTATGTTGTATTTACTATGTTGAAAACAAAAAGTAAATTAAAAATAAAGAATTGTTTGTTTAGTAATATTTGTTAATTAAACTTATTTTGTAGGAATATATTATTTTCTATGACTTTTTATTCAAAATACATATTATGCACTAAATAATGTCTTATATTTTATGCCATGCCATGCAACTAAAGTGTTACATCTAAGTGTTCTGAGGTTGCACACTAGTTTTTTTCTGGTACTTAGAGAGATTTTGTTTTGATTAGCAATCACTTTGATAAGTAATACTTCTAAGTCTTATAACTGCAGAATTGGGTTTCAGTAGATATTTTGCCTGACCATTAGCTGATTAGGTGATTACAATGGAATCACTGAAGTATAAATTAGTTGTCTCATTCACAAATAAATAAAAAATTATATCCATCTCTGTATATGTGTGCATTCATTTATATAAATTTTCTTATACTTCAGAAAAAGATAAAGACAAAAAAATCCTTCAGAATAAAAGAATATAAAACACATGTAACATGTGATAGCTCTGAAATAAAATAGGCTAAACTAGAAAGGAAAGCAAAGATTTGGGAATAAGACATTATTGCACATACACACACATGTGGAAATGATAACATAGCTACATTACATGTGAATCTTGTTCTCTTCAATACCCAAAAGTCTAAATCTCACACATGCTGTGTATTGAAGCAAACAAACTAACTCACAAGGCACAGAAGGCCACAGTGGCCTCTTGGAACCGCTCTACATCCTTTTGATTTTCTCAAATATTTCCTCAAAAGTTTTCCTTTTTTACATTTTTTCATTTTCATCTCATTTATACCTACTCTGTCTATTTATTAACCTAAGAAATCAGAAGGTGTAATAAAAATACATTATTCATGTCCTGATTATTGATTATGAGGAATTAAGAGGAGGGTGTGGGGTTAACAAAACAGGCTGTGAATAACTGGAATTTCCAACCCGCTTCTGAAAAGCCCTGTTTTCCACACTATGGCCCAGCCACAGTGTCATTTAAATATTTTCTCATGTCCCAAGCTCTTGCCTTCTCTAGACTTGCTTTCACATCTTTCCTGCCAATGACTAGTGAATGCTTTTGCTTCCTCCAAGTCTCAGCACCAGCTTCCCTTGTCAGTGATACCCCCACCCCCCCCACTCTGCCGGAGATTTATGTATGGACTTAATGGCATAATGTTCTTTCTAATAGTAGAGAGCACATTGTAAAACAGAAGGCGTATTCTTCTTTATAGACACTGTGATACAATATTCAGATAATACCCGGCCTTGTATGTGGAAAACACATAACAAACATTTAAGGAAAAAAGACGGAGGGGAGAGAAAGGAAAGAAAACCATTGATGAAAACTAAAGAAAAAGAAAACCTGGAAGAAATTAGTAACTTTGGAACGAAAAGGAAAGATTTAAAAAGGCATAAGAGGAATGAAAAAAGTACTGCAGATTGGTGGAAGTAAATACAAGAGCATATTCTCTCCATACATTACAGCATCAATCTTCAGCCATTTGGCCCCATTTCTCTGACAGACATTGATTGTAGAGCAGGAATTATGAAGGACTTACCTACCCTGTCTTGGCAGAGCTAGGCTGTCGACTTATCTGCTTCCAAGTTTTGTCCTTTTTGGACAGAAGTCTGTCTACAGTTGAAGCAAGGGGTTTTTCTTGCCAAGAGAAAGGCTTACCACCAATTCAATCATCTCCCACTGGAGATTCTTCGATGCTCATCTTCTACTTGGAGTAGAATAGGGGGTGCTGTCAGGAGCTGACATGTCTCGATATCAAAAAATCTTAAGTTAAGAAAACATCTTTGAATGCCATATTCTGCAGATCTCTTGAGGTTTTTGAAGATGCCCTATCTATCTTTTATATTTAGATAAGCAAATATTGCTTGTCTCTTAGCAACTTGAATTCTGAGTAGCTTAGAAAATAACTGTGATAGACTGTCATAGTAACTAACAAAATGACATGTTTTCATGACTATTAGTTTCCGTTTCTTAATTATCCTAAACAGTTTATGTCGGTTGGTAGCGAGAGGTCAAAACTTGACTTTTCATTTTTAAGTATTACTACGAACAATACCTTTAAGAAGCGTTACCCTTAATTTTGTATCAATATACAAAGATCAATACCAATGTGACCAAATATAATCTTAATTTTGTATCAATATACAAAGATCAATACCGATGTAGCCCAATACAATCTTAATTTTACATTAATATACAAGGGTCAATACCATTGTGGCCAAATATAATCTTAATTTTGTATCAATATACAAAGATCAATACCGATGTAGCCCTATACAATCTTAATTTTGCATTAATATACAATGATCAATACCAATTTAGCCAAATATAATATTAATTTTGTATCAGTATACAAAGGTATAAGGCTATATTCAATAATCTGTCCTTTTTTTTTTGATCTTTCCTATACTATGTCTATGTTCCATTTTTCTCAAGTCTGTTCACTCCTATATAGGAGAGAAAGGAGGATACAGAAAAGCAAAAGAGAGAAGTCCAGGCAGCCACTGGTATGTCATTTTTTAGTTTTGGAAGCTGCAGGCCCTGCACTTCCTATATAATCAGATATATTTATCCCTCTCAGGTCTGTGAGGTGGTTGAAGAATAGATAGCTAGAGTCTCATAGTTAAATTTTGAGTTGTTTAGGAATCAAGAGGGTGTTCTGGATCTAAGAAGATATTTTTAAAATTATGAGGCAAGTTAGTATGAAAGCTGAGTTAGATATAGAACTTTAAACTCATGGAAATGGTTAGATAGTAGAATGTTAAAGTCAGGTGCCAAATACATATGGACTGGACATTTGGAATGTATGCTAAGCCATATAACTCTCATAATTGTGGCCTATTTATTTCTGTTGTTTTGTATTGTATTTATAGTTATAAGAAAAAGAACCATTTTTTGAACTGAAAGGGAGAGCTGTTGGGGGGAAAAAAGAAATACCTTAAACTAAAAAAAAAAAAAAAAAAGGAAGGGAAGAGGATGGTGGGGCTGAGGGGGAGGAGGGTGGAAGGGTGGGACTGGAGGGGGGAGTAGGGAGGGGATTGTGATTGAGATGTAACTTGAAGAAATAAAAAATAAATTATTAAAAAAAAATACAAGAGCATAAAGTCAAAACAAAGTGCACCCCGTCGGCAGTCCAGCCAATCCGGCATATGAATACCAAGTACCAGGCTGGTTGTCACCAGTGAACAGCGCCATGCTGATGCTCCGGGAATGCTCACTTCAGTTTATGGACCCAAACTCCTTGAGTCAGCATCACAAATCTGGATGAAGGTCCTTAGAGCTGCACTTGCCCCTTAGGGTTCAGATTTAGCTGACAGATGCGTAAAACCCCCAGGGCCGCCTGTCTTGATATTGATTGCACACTGGTTAGGCTTATAGCCTCATGTTTTTCAAAATAAACTCAGTTTTACCTTAAGCCCCATGTCCTGATGCTGAGCTGTATCTGAGATCACAACATAAAGTCGGGCTATATCCTGGCTACTTCTATCTTCTGCTGATGTTTGTATAGATGAATATGGAAGACATTGATTTAAAGTTCTCTTCTGGGAAATGAATGTGTACTCACGAACTCTGGGAGAAGGCCAAGGTTTCACTCTATCTCTCCTTTATACCTGAGTAAAGCCAAGTTTGGAAGTTGCCAGAGGGCATATTGAAGTGATTTTAGGGGGAAAAATTAATGAAGCTTTCTCTTTTTTATTGTTTATTTTTTACTTAAAGTTACATCTCCATCACTGTCCCCTCCCTCCACCCCTCCCAGCTCACCCTCTCACCCTCCCATCCTCTCCTCCTTCTACAATGAAGCTTACTTTTATACTTAAATTAACGGGGGCTGGAGAGATGGCTCAGCGGTTAAGAGCACTGCCTAGTGCTCTTCCAAAGGTCCTGAGTTCAATTCCCAGCAACCACATGGTGGCTCACAACCATCCACAATGTGATCTGGTGCCCTCTTCTGGAATGCAGGTGTACATGCAGATAGAGCACACATATGCATAAAATAAATAAAATAAATCTTTAAAAAAAAAGACACTTTAAAGCTTTAATGTTATTAGTCTCCCTTATCCTGCCCCTTATTTCTTGTACTTAGCCAGTGTCTCAGTTATTTCATGTTTCACCATTTTCTATTTATAATTACTAGATACTGTAATATTACTACTAATAATACTACAAATAAGGATTTTTTTTTCAGAAATGGGTTATAAGGTGATTTCATGGTTGTAAGAAGATGACAGAGTATACTTTAAAAAATAGAATAGCCTATTGCATACATATATATGTATATAGATGATATAGTGCATATATATATGTATAAGGGTCAGTCTACTATTCAAAGGATTATGATGAACAAAACAAGATTACATCAAGCTCAAGAGAAAAAGATTCAATGAAGAAATGTAAACGCAGGAGTACGAGACTACTGCTGCCTGAGTCTTTAACTGTTTATAATAAACTTTTTACAAGTAAGGTGTGAATTTCAAGAATGCAGATTAAAAGTATAGTATAGTAAATGAATAAACCTGTAGTATGAAAGTTTATTAGCTGCATCACATATAGTATGCTGTACAAAACTGTGTATGTAAGTAGGCTTGTTTACAAGGCTATGTGTTACATAGGGTCTTACTAACACCACAACAACAGATTTTTTTTTTCTCATGTCCATTATAATCTTAAGGGATTACTGGCATCTACCTTTTTCTTTGTTTAGCAAAATATTATGCAGGAACTGACTGTATTTCATTTTCCTCCCATTAGAATATAAGTGAATGAGGTCTGTATTCAATAATGTAGTCTAAATACCTATAACAGTGCCTGCCTCCTAATGGGCATGTGACCCACACTTTGTTTAATGATGAGCAAGTGGATGGAAATCAGCTTTCTGTGGTGTGGAAACAATGATGGAATCCTACAGTCTTACACATTTAAGGATCTTTACCTTTGAAGATAATGGAGTCCAGATGAAAAAGTAAGTACACAAATGAGAAATGGGGCAATAACACCTATCAAATTAAAATATTGGAAACATAACTGCTTAATTAATAAATGCAGTTTGACTGTAAGAAAGGCAGCCTGCTGTGGCAAGGGTAGCTCTAGACAGCCATCCTCACATAAATAACTCCTCAAGCATGCTCCTCTCAGTGGTCCCCACAAACTCATTTGTTCTCAAGCTACTCTGAGGTGGAATAATTTCTTTGGTCTGACATCAGAACCATATCTGGAATGAATGGATTTTTAATCCAAATATCCCAGGAAAAGTAAAGCAAATGCTTATTTAAAACAATTACTCAACAAATGTCTACTGGATCCATAGGCTTTCTTATTTATAAGAAGAAAATACAGGCAGAGTGGTTAGTTTAATTGTCCAAGATCATTCAGTTAACATCAGTTTAGAATACTGAAGCTTCTGGTTCTAAGCCCATGTTACTGAAATTTGAGCATGAAGCCAACACTTGATTTTGTTCCTATGAGCAATTCTATTTCTCACACATAACAAAAATTTATTATTTGTTCTAGAATAGGGGCATCATTTCCCTGAAACAACTTCATTAGGCTCCAGGATGTCTAAGCTCTGTCTCTCTTTAATCGCTTTACTTGTGAAGAAGCAATTTGCTTTACGGCCTCTTTGCAGAGTCTGAAGGGTTTATGAGCATGTGGTGTCAACAAGGAGCCTTAAGATGCTTTCAGTTCCATTTAGTAGTTCCAGACTCCTCAAATTGGAGGAGCTTATTTGTTCCAAAAAGACTGGAGTTTGAGCATTAAATCTGATCACCCTCAAGCTTTTAACCTTACTGTCAATGGGACCAGTCACTGTTAGTGGTCTATTACACAATCAGGATAGGATTAGATAAGACAGTGTGACTAGTAACAATATGATATATTTTTAAATGAAACAGACTGACCCTTCCACAAGGCCTCAGCCAGGCTGGGTGGTCTGCTTTGCTTAATCTCATAATGTTTTTGTTAGTGGAAATACAGATTTCTAAAGAACTGGCAGACACATTATCTCCACCTGATGTATTAATGCCTGTCATACTAAAAATTTTTGTGATCTTAGAAAGTCTTGATATGTCTTTACTTCCAAGTGGATGAACTACATAAATAAGAGAAATCATCCAAAAGTTCAGAGACCTCAAGTCTTTTCATTTTGCAATTAATTGAATCTTAAGTTATGTGGTAGAGGGCCACAATAGTGCTGAGAGAGGGTTGCGGCTAAAATGAAAGCAAATTCTAGGGACAGTTCATTTTCGGTAGCTCAAATACTCAGAGGGATGATTATAATGCAGACATTATCTTGTAGTAATCTAAGAGCAATGGAAGAAATAGTCAAGTCAAACAACAGAGTCTCAAACACTGCCCTCTGTCCCAATTGTCTCTGCAACACCCCACTTCATCTCTTTGTTGATCAGTTGAATGATTTTTTTTCTTCTTATCAACAACTATATGAAAACATACAAAAAAGGTAACATTACACAAATTAAGCAGGTTACATTCAGGAATACATGCGTGCACATGTGCGTACGTGTGCTCACACACACACACACACACACATATATGCGCACACATTTACATGTAATTTGCAAAAACAGTAAATGATAAAGAAGCCATGCATTTGGGAGAGACCAAGGCAAAGTATATGGGAGGATATGAAGGGAAGGAAGAAATATATTACTTCTTATGTTTCTATAATATGTAATTATATTATAATTTAAAATACAACACAAAATTTAAAAATTGGAGTGAAAACTTGTACAACCACTTTGAAAATAAATTTGGCTATTTCTCAGAAATTTGGGAATAGATCTACCTCAAGAGCCAGCAATACCACTCCTGGGCATATACCCGAAAGAAACTCCACCATACCACAAGGATTCTTGCTCAACTATATTCATAGAAGCTTTTTCATAAAAGCCAGAAGCTAGAAACAACTAGATGTCCATCGATCGAAGAATGGATTAGAACTATGGTACATTTACACAATGGAGTATTGCTAAGTCAATAAAAACAATGACATCATGAAATTTGCAGGCAAATGGATGGAACTAGAAAAGATAATTCTTAGGTAACCCAGACTCAGAAAGACAAACTGAAAATGATATGTACTCATTTATAAGTGGATATTACTCATAAAATGCAGGATAACCATGCTATAAGCCACAAACCCAACAAAGGTACCCCTTGTTACTACAAGGAAGTCCCAAGGGGGGATGCTTGAATTTCACTGAGAAGGGGAAATATATTAGACATCAGGGTAGATGGAAGGAGGGGCTGGGTGGGGGAAAGGTGGGGTGGGAATAGGAGGGATGAGGTAGGGGGAAGATAAAAGGAGAGAGTACTGAGGGTAACAATTGGGTTGGAGGGAGGCATCATTGAGACAAGCTAAAAATCTAGGGGATTAGAAACTCCCAGGAATCTATGAGGGCGACCCTAGCTAAGATTCTTAGCAATGGGGGATATGGAGCCTGAACTGGCCATCTCCTGTAACCTGAAAATACTTCCAATGGAGGGACTGGGACAGCAACCCAGCCACAAAGTCTTAGACCCACAATTTGTCCTGCCTGTAAGATGTCCAGGAGTAAAAATGGAGCAGAATTTGAAGGAAGGGCCAACCCACAACTGGCTTAGCTCGAGACTCATGCCATGAGAGGGAACCACCCATGACACTATTAATGATATTCTGCTATACTTGCAGACAGGAGCCTACCATAACTGTCATCATAGAGGATTAACTCAGAAACTGATGGAAACAGATGCAGAGACCCACAGCCAAACATTAGGTGGAGCTCAGGGAGTCTCGTGGAAGATGGGGAGAAAGGGTTGAAGGACCCAGAGAGGACCAAGAGCATCACAAGAAAACCTATAGAACCAACCAATCTGGACCCATAGGGGCTCACAGAGAATGAATTGCCAACCAGAGAGCATGCACAGAACTGACCTAGGCAACTCTTCACATATGAAACAATTATGTAGCTGGGTCTTCATGTGGGACTCCTAAAGAGGGAACAGGGGCTGTCTCTGACTACACTGCCTACCCTTGGATCACTTTCCCCTAACTGGGCCGGCTGCCTTGTCTAGCCTCTGTAGAAGATGTGCCTAGTCTTATTGCAACTTATTGCCAAGGCTGGTTGATATCCATGGGGGGCCTCCCCTTTTCTGAGGAGAAGGGGAGGAGAGTTTGATAGGGTGAGGGGAGTGGAGGGGAGACTGTGATATGGATATAAAGTAAAAAAATAACTTAATAAAAAAATTAGAATCTCATGTTGGAGGTAAGGTCTTATGCATGGTTTTCAAAAGCTGATTTCAATGCTCTGAGATTTAGTTAACACCCTATCTGAGGCATTCTCTGGATAATAAAAGTTGCTGATGGTCAATTAGCTGGGCAGAAAGAATATAGGAACGCAGAACTTCTTGGGGGGAAGAAAGGAACCCTGGGAAGATACAGAGGAAGCTCTCTTTCTCCCAGGAAACACAGAAGCAAACAGATGTGTCTGAGAGCTCCAGAAGGTATAATCAAGTTACATGGCTGGTTGGGATTAGAGGTTCTAGTTAACTTAGATGAGCTAGTTGAGAGTCTGCCCAGCTCTGGCCTAAGCACTGAAATATTAAAAGGTCTTGGCTTATTTAATTATTAGGGAAAAGTCGACCTTGGTCTCAGGCCTTATCACCAGGATTCCTAAGTCTGATCAGGTCTCTAGTTAAGGCCAGCCAGGTCTGCCAGGCCCTGCTGGCATAATACAACAATTTACAGTTACTATTAGGGTTAGTTTTTAGTTGATAGGTGTCTTTAGTTATTAATAAATATATTTATTAACAAAGTCTTGATTTCAATCTCATAAAATAGATTTTAATCATATTAATCATCCCCAACCTCCCCAATTCCACTTTACTTCCCTACCCACTCAACTTTGTGTCCTTATTTTTGAAATATCCATCAAGTACAATATGTGTTGCCCTTATACTCTCTGGTATATGGCCATCCACTGACAATGCTTAAAAAAAAAAAAGACAAAATCACAACAAATGTCTCTCCTTCCCACAGCGGCTGTTAATTGCTAAAATATTCTAGGCTAAGGGTAGGACTTTGTCCCTACCTCTCCTCTCCAGGCTGGGATATTGTCTGTCCTAAACTTGCACAGATTTTGTGTGTGCTCACATAACCACTATGAGCTCATATATGCAACTGTCCTGCTACATCCAGAAAATACCGTTTCCTTGTAGTTGTCTACAACCTATAGCCCTTAGGCTTTTCTACCCTTCTTGCAGCAATGGTTCCTGAGCTTTGGGAGAAGAAGGTGTGATGTAGACGCACCATTAAAGGATTTAAGTTGCACAGTCTTACTATAACCAGAATGGGTATTATCAAGAAAACAAATAATTGCAAATGCTGGTGAGAATTTGGAAAAAGGGAAGCCCTTATCCGCAATTGGTTGGGAGTGTAGACTGGTGTAGCCAATATGGAAATCAATGTGGAGGTTTCTCACAAAGCTAAAGTAGATCCATCACATGTCCCAGCTACACTGCTCCTGGGTGTATACTCAAAGGACCCCATATTTTATAATGGAGATACATGTTTATTGTGACTCTATTCACAACAGTCAGGTAAGCCTAGATGCACATGGTTAATGAAAATATGGTACATATGCACAGTTTACACAATGAAATTTTATTCAGCAGCAAAGAAGAATGAAATTGTAAAATTTGCAGGGAAATCATTGAAACTGGTAAAATTATACTGAATAAAGTAACTCAAACTAAAAAAAAAAAAAACAAAAAAAAAACCCAAACAAAAAACAGCATATAGTCATTCTTATATGAGGATCACAGCTATAAATTTATAGTGTGCTTAACATTGTGTGTTGATAAAACCAAAAAGAAAGAAAGTAGCCATCAGAGTGCAGGAGTTGGATGGGGTAGAAAACAGTAGAGGAGAAAGTAACATGGAATATTGCATGTAGAAAGATCTAAACAGGGACTAGGCTGGAAGATGGGGAGTAGGATAGAGAGGAGCAAGGTAACTAAAATTAAGGACACATGAAAGCATTCTATTTTTGTAACCTTATTAAAAAACATATTCATAAATGTAAGGACCCTCTGCAAAAATATTGTTCTTCCCAGAAGTAACTAAATGAAAATCCCAGTATGAGAAATTTACCCCATGAGCTCTTGGCCAGGGAGGCCACAGAGGCCCTAAAATTATACATGCATTGCCATTGCCCATGGCTGTCCATCAGACCCTAATGGTAAATCCCCATTGAAGAAGACAACATGCACTTTAGTCAAAAGACCCGAATAAAACAAGCTGGAGCTGATCTGGAAGCTCCTCCTTACCACTTAGTCTTCATAATGTCAGAAGTTGCTATGAAGGCTGCCGTCAAAGAGGCTGTCAACAGTCTTATCCAGCTGTGAATCCTGAAAGCTCTAATAGTGACATGTCAGACAAGATGTGTTCTTTCCTGTGACAGTAGCATGACTGTTATGGGGGTGACCAATAAAGTTTCTATTGGATTTGAGGTCTGTCTCACAGGAGGGAATTTATGCTCTATTCTGTACTTTGGTCAAGAGTCTCTCGGGGGACATCATAGACCCTAAGGGAAACCCACTAGTGTTGTTTTACTAAGCAGTCATGTTGTCCAAATGCCCAACATAATACTCATAAATTAATGCTGTGCTCAGCGTTAATTAAGAAAGCTGCTTACAACAGTGAACAGTGATGCACATAGAAACCACTATGTGCTGCCTAGGTTTTTGCCAACTTTAGACAAGTAAGAGCCACTCTACAGAAGAGAACATCAATTGAGAGAGAAAATACCTAAGACTGGCCTGTGGGCAAACCTGTGGGGCATTTTCTTGGTTAATGATTGACATAGGAATGTCCAGCCTGTTGTGGTGTGCTAACCTAGGGACATTGGTCATGAGGTACATAAAATAATCTGAGCAGGCTGTGAGAGGCAAAACAGTAGGCAGAGCTCTCCATGGCTTCTGCTTCCAGCTTCCTGCCTTGAGTTCCTGACTTCCCTTCATGGTGGACTACAACTGTAAGCCAAAGTAAATATTTCCCTCCCCGAGTTGCTTTTGGTCATGATCTTTATCACAGCAACACAAATACTAACTGAGACACTCTAACTTGTCACATTGCCAAGAATTAGTGATGTTGGAGTATTTGACACTAAGCTGAAGCTCAGGAAACATCACAGAAGAGGGTCAGAAGCAACGCAGTGACAAAGGATATGGAGATATGCAGCAAAAAGATGTCTTCTGGAGATGACGATATATGATTGCAATCACAAACTCACTGCAGCAGCTATGGCTATCTGCACAAATCTGGCACAAAACTGGACCCCCCCAACATCCCATCATGGATTCAGGGCTATCTATGAGGTCTCACCCTTACCAGGGAAACTAGATTGATTAGTGGTTGCTTCGAGAAGGTCTTTTTTTTTTCCCCCCTTCAGGGATATCCACTAGTAAGTTGCCCCTGCTCCAGTAAATAATCTCCCTCACATTCAAGGAAAGAACTCTAATTAAACTCTGTAGGACACACACACACACACACACACACACACACACACACACACACACACA
>CAJQZJ010000104.1:265614-282844 GCA_907164525.1 Lophiomys imhausi | reverse complement strand
ACACACACACACACACACACACACACACACACACACACACACACACAAAACTCTCTAAAATCAGCATGTATATCAAATGAGAATAGTTTCAAAATGAAATTCTGCACAAAAAGAATTCAAGATTCTTACAACTTCTCCAACAATTGCCTTTCCTGTAGCACCAATTTAGGGATATTCAGAAGGTGTGGGCTTCACACTCGAATAGATATGTTTTGTTAAACATGCCTGTTCTTGGCTGGATTGCCGGGGTAGTTACTTGTTTAATAGAAGGTTAATATAGAATCGTGACATTTTGTTTTCTTCTTTGGCAAGAAAACTTTGCTCTTCATTGAGGATTAATTTAAAGAGGCAAAAAGACAACTTTTCTACTCAGTTCTTTGCAGAACTATTATTAAGGCATTTATGAAGAACAAATGAATACAGAACTGCCATCAAGGGGCAGGTACACATTTATTACATGGATTAACTCCTGATTGGTTTCTAACGTATAATCATATTTTCTGTGTTAATAAATTAATTCAAGACTGAACCTTGGGTTTTTCTTGGCTTCAGACTAAATTTTTTTGTTCTTTTGGTGCCAAGTAAGTTATGAGGAAGCCTTCCACCAATGATTTCCAGTGCCTGAAGAAATGGCAGACAAGCACTGTAGGTGGACCAAACTGGACAAGGTCATTTTCCAAGTGCTTCCCAGATGAACTCAGAACTGAGTGCTGATTCAATTACAGCCCAACTGGGAAGTCATGTGGCTAGCCTAGCTCAGAAAGATACACATTATCAACTGCAGTCATGATATTAGCAGAATCGTTACTTGAGATAAACATCACAAAATGTGTTAGTGGAAAACGATGCCTCTATTTTTTTAAAGGCACAAATATGTTCAACTCCTTATTATACAAATTACCATCATGCTTGGGAAAAAGCTTGCTTTAGTTACAAAACAGAAGGTATCTCAAATCCTGTGGAGGAGCGCCATTTCCAGTTTTTAAATACTGCCTATGTGAGTGGGGAATTACTACTTTTTACAAATTATTTTTTTAGATTAAAAGATATTTACACCCTTTCTCAGTTTCCTTTCTCCCCTCCACACTTGTTCATATACGCCCCCTCCTTGCTCTCTTTCAAATGCATTGGCTCTTGTTTTCTTTAATCATTGTTGTCCTATGAATATATTAATATGTAAATTCATGCATATTCCTAAATATAACCTGTTCAGGTGTACATAGTTACTTATATGCATGTTTTCAGGGTCAACAATTTGATATCGGATAACCAACTATTGCACTTTTCCCCAGGGAAGAGAACTTCGCCTACTCTCAGCATTCCATAGTTGCCTGTAGTTCACTGTGTGGGTTTGAAGCTTTGTATAATTTTCTTTGTCCATTCTAGCATATCTATAATTGTTCTCCTTGTTCAGCTTATTTTGGTGGTGTTGTTGTTGTGAGTTCAGTTGTGCTGCTTGACTTTGTATACACTACAGGCTTAGTAAACTTGAGAATAGTTAAGCAAACACACACACACACACACACACACACACACATACACACGTATCCCATGTCTCAGAAGAGCTATGAGAGGCAGAGAAAACATCGAGCATGAAGTCTCTCCTGGGAAGGTATAAGTTGACGTAAAAGCACTTAAGTCCACTTGTGGCCCTTTCCAGCTTGTCTATTAGGCACCCTGTAAGAGCAAACATATGTACAATGTGCTCCCGAAGGCACTTGACAAATTACCAGAACAATCTACTTTATGAAATTTAAGCAGTGAGCTTCAATCTTTATATCAAGGATTCTAGATCTATTTACCTGATGTGGCTCTGGTGTCCATATTTTTAATTCTCATGTGATTAAATCACATCCATAGTTAAGAACCACTATCTTTTGGTGTAGTCCAATTTTCTGTCCTTTCCAGATGTTTTCCTTTTGTGTCATGTTACTCTATCAAATTAGTTCTATGCTCGCCATCTGAAACAAACTTTGTAATACCTGTATGTGTTTTCAGTACCTATAACTCGGAAATGATACTGACATCTTGTGAGTGTAGGCCAAAGATGTTGCTAAACATGAAAAATACACAAACATCTTCTCCTGAACTAGGAATTACCTAGTCCAGAATATCTACATTACAAAGTGGATACATCCCATTGTGAGGGTAAACAGTGCCATGTGTTTTACCTGGAAGGCTTTGATTTTAGCAACATCAAGAGCATCAGCAAACTCTGATGGAAGAAATTATGCTTTTTTTAATTCCTGGTAGTGAAAGAGAGAAGAGAAGAAACTGGGAAAAATGCAAACATAACTTCAGGCAAATGGATATTTTAAAATTTATTTTTCTCATAATTCTTTCTATAAATAACACCTGATTGTGCAACAATAATAATTTTTAGTTTTTAGTTATATTTATTTATTTTGTAAATGGGAAAGCCATAGAATAACTTGTGAGGGTCTATACTTTCATCCTATCATGTGAATCCCAGGGACGAACTCAGGTGTTCAGGAACCTGATCACTGAGCCCTTTTACAGCACCTGCCTCCCTTTGAGACAGCAGAGGACTCCGAGAGACTCCCCAAAACAATACAAGATCTTGCCAAGTCCCTTGTTTCTCTGTCATAGCTTAAAGATATTTGCATAAAGTTGCATAAAATTAGCATATATGTTTGGTCAATAAATCTGATAGCAACAAAGATGAAGTGAGTGAACATTTTTGGGTTCTCATCACAAGTGTATCTTCCGATGAGAGCAGTTCCAAGATCGAAAGCAGGTCTTCGTTTGGTAATGATAACACAGTTACACAATTATTTGGTTCTTCACAAAGGGAATGAGGCCGATTAGGATATTGGTTATTATTCTAAATCTTCCTTCTCTTTTTGATGCCTATGGGCAAACCACTAGTTGGGAATGCCTTCTTCTCTTGGTAGAATGTTGGTGTGTATTTGCAGCTCTCTCAGTAAGTGAATATCTGAACCAGGATTACTGATTACTGAAATTTGGGGCAAATAAATAGATTCATTTGACTCTAGGTCCAACAGCTATCTCAAGTTTATCCATAATTCAGACCTTTGTGAAATTTCTCTATAACACTTACTACTATTGGCACTCTCTTTGTTCTGGTTTTATCCTTGAGGTGACTGATGAAACTGTCCCAACTCTATCATTCAGCATTGTTTCCAGAGACAGTGAGATTGCTCTGTTCAGGAACACTCTGCAAGTATTCATACCTCTCTCAGAGTCTGAGCTGATTTTTCTCATTTACTTGAATTGGCACACCAGCTTATTATAAATTAAACAGCATCTAGTAGCATACATTAACTAGCTTAATCTAGGTTCCAAAATTGGCCTCAGTGTCAAAAATGCATAAGATAAAACATTAAATCAAACAAATATATTCCTGGTCTTCAAAATGATCTTACCTAACCTGTGGGTCACAACCTTGTTGGAGATCGCATATCAGGTATCCTGTATATCATATATTTACATTATGATTTATAACAGTAGCAAAGTTGCAGTTATAAAGTAACAACAGTATAATTTTATGGTTGGGGGTCACCACAACATGAGGAACTCCATTAAAGGATCACGGCATTAGGAAAGTTGAGAACTACTGATTGTTTTAGGGGAGATATGGCCATAGAAAGGGAGCTTACCAAATTGTCAGAATGAGGAAGGATATAAGTGGACATTCATGGCAGACAACTGAAAATGGTCAGCCCCATTTTTTTCTTAACAACAACCAAAAAAAAAAAAAAAAGAGCAGCTTATGGGATATTTTCCATCACAAAGTAAATATGAAGCTTCTTGTTTCTGGTGTACTTTGTGTTTCTGGAAGAATGGAGCACACATTCAAAATCATGGTTTGGCCCAAATAAAAATACATGAATATATATATACACACATATATATATATATATTATTTTAAGTGTTGATAATCTTAGTACTGTCAACATTTGGGTCTTATTTTTGCACTATCATGAGTGTGGCTTCCCTGTTATTTCTAGGAGACACAACATCACAGCTAACCTCCTGATCCTCTGGCTCTCACAATCTTCCCACCCTGTCTTCCACAATCTTCTCCAGGCCTTAGGTGCAGGAATTGTGTCATAGAGGTATCCAATGTGGTTTTCTGTAATGATCTCTGCCTGCCTCAAAGAGAAGCTTCTTTAATGAGCATGACATAATAATATAACATCTCTATACAATAACCTATATAAATTAAACTCCATTCAAACATATTTTCCACCAAGAAAGTTAGTAAGGTGAAATTTACAAGAATGTTCTCATTGGAGTTGAAGAGTAAGAAAGAAACCCTGAATACAGTAGAATGACTAGATCTATCTACCTGTTGGCCTAAAAGTTAATGGGAAGTACTCTACCTGCTGGGTCCTCAGAGATCCACTTATATTGTTGTGGGTTCTTTGGGGGGGAAAAATGAAGACAAAACTTAGAAAGTATGTATTATGTCAATCCATATTTACTCACTATTGTATGCCTTGAAAATGTGTTTATTAAAAAGAGGAAATTTTTATCTCCATTAATTAGTAAGAGTGATGAACAGTCCATCAAAGGATTATCAAAATTATTCATATTGAAAATAGAAACTGAGCATAGTAACATATGCCTTTAATCATATCACTTGGGATGCAGAGACAAGTGTGTGTCTGTGAACTCAGGGCCAGACTGCTCTGCATATTGAGTTCCAAGATGTAACAACTATGTAGTAAGTCTCAAAAAAAGAATGTAGAATAAATGTTCACAAACACAAATGTGTGGAATGTATTTTAAATCATAAAACAAGAGATATTTTAAGCCACAATATACTAATTCAGAAAATCCATTATCTTATCAGGCATTTATATAAAAGCATGCTCAGTGACAGTCACAATCCTTCATATTTGGTGTGTGACTAACAGAAAGAAAATTATATTTATTTCATTTTTGAGTATCAGAACATTGCATGGGAACTGTTTTCAATTTACTTTTCTATAAATGTAATCTATATGAACCTAATCAAAGACAATGAGTCTTTTTTAATCAGATCAGAGTCAGTGTGCTTTCTTGCCTCGGAGAGACTTCGATAACTTTTGAGAAATTTTCATACTGTGAAATCAGTAGACAGGCACCAGTTCCCCACCCCTGCTCACGTTTCACCTGTTAAAATACTCTCCTCATTCCAACGAAGCCTTCTTCCCTTGGTCCATGCTGCTATGGAGGTGTCTTGCTCAGCTCACTTCAGAATTCTTCAGATTTCGGTTTGAATATCTGTGGCATTCCTGACCACCAACTTTTGCTACCCTCTGAGCTACAGGGATCAAAGAGGTTTTGTTACTTAGGCACATCAAGCAAGCAATCATTCTAGATTATTCCCTTTGCATGTGTTTTAAAAATTAATTGGTAGGGAAATATTTATAACACCGAGTTTACCATTATATCTGTCTCTATTATGCAACTCAGTGACATTGAGTTCACTCTTCCTCAGGTAACCACCACCCTCTTTCTCTGTAACATTCTATCAATGCAAACTAATTAAACAGTAGTAACTCTATAACCAGACTTTCAGTCCCTGCTAACCTTGTTCTACTTTCTATCTAAAATAAATATAACTCTTATCATACATCACAGTATTAATGGACTACTAAAAGTCTGGGTTTGCCTGATACTGTCCTGTTGATACCTACTTGCAGGTGTCTTTTTAGACTTTGTACACCTCAGATCACTGCACTCTCCAAATTGTCATGGTTCTGTTGATCAAAAGATACCACCATCCTACTGGGGGAATCATAGATAATTTGTGGTACTGAATACCACTCAGGTTTGGAACACCTCAGCTCCCTTATATGTTCAAACTCCCCTAGAGCTCCTACCTTCTCAAAGATCGTAGTGGGAAACTTGGGAAATACAGGAATTTGGTGATCCTTTCACATGTATATTTTCTTTCTTGTACTCCTTCCCCATAAATCCCCAGAGCATTCGCCTAATTTGGAGGACATGACAACCTGGCTTATTTTATAATTCCAAGGAGATGCATTAGCTTTTCTATCCTTAACTTCCAACATGCAAATATGTGTCTCTTCTATGAGTCATAAAATATGCCTTCAAACTCAGAGCCAAGTTTGTTTTCTCCTGCAATACTATTTCTTCCATAAGAGATTTCTTTGTTGCTCCTTGGGTTTGAAGAGATCATTTATCCCTTTTCCTTAAATACAAGATGTCAGACTTAGCTGCCTCAATATAGAAATTATCAAGTTAATAATAACTATACATGTATGTATTTAATAACATTTAATAAAAATTGAGTCCATAATTTTTTTAAAAAGAGCAAGGAGGGGTATATAAGGTTTAGAGGGAGGAGAGAGAAGGAGAAATGATTTAATCACATTCTAATCTCAAAAAATAAAAGACATAATTCTATTTTAAGAAGAACTATTAAGAAAAATTAAATGTCCTACATATTTAAAATGTGCCTTTGTAGTCATTTCCTAAGGTGATTAGGCCTGTGTGGCACTTTGTTGTAGATGGACTGTCAGAGACTTGTCTCTGTCCTTAAGGTGCTATCCTTGAAGAAGATGAGGAGTCTATCAAGAAGACGACCCAGAAAAATGACACGCGTATGTTCTGTCAGGCCTTGCCTAGGTGGAGAGCAGCCCAGGGCAACTAATTAGCCTTACCAGAAACTAACAGCAGAATGCTAGGCCCCTACTGATGCAGAAGCCCTGCTCAGCAGAGTCTCACTCTTCAGTCTAGGCTGGGAACACAGGAGGGATATTGCTAAAGGGAAGAAGTAGAGCATGAGAACAGAGAAATATCTACTTGGAAAATGCGAAGGAACGGTTCAAAGAGCGCACTCAATGAAGAATGAGGGGCTGCAGAGCGAGGGGGGAGGTCTCAGAAGGCTGGTGAAAATTTTTGTTATATTTACTCTCTAAGGAAAAGCTGAAATATTTCATGCAATATCACTACTGGTACTAAACGACACATTCAGTGGCAGTTTACTCTTATATAGAATAATCTCAAAAAGATCTGAGTAGCTATCACTTGCTCATTTCTCCATCCTGTTAGACCTGACTGTAAAGTGAGCCCTAATCTGACTTCATTGCCCTCCCACTCCACCCAACCTCTACATCCTTAGAAATAAACGCCGTAAAACAGTCAATCCCGCTACTTTTCTTTTTTCTTTAGTCTTTTTTGTTTACATTTCTGTTTGCTGATTTTTTCCCCTTAACCTGTGGTTCCATCACCTTGTAAAAGTCTGTGGGTTATTAAACTCACGTGTCTGCTCTCTGTTATGCTAAATAGAAAAAACCTCACAAAGATGCAAATGAGTGCATTAAATTCAATTCCAGTTGCAATCCCATTCCAGTAATCCAAAGGGCAGACTGTACATCTTACCCTGGAAATTGCTGAGCTCTCTGCATGAAGGCACTCACACACACAAAAAAAAAAAAAATTGGAAACATTACCAATTGTTTGAGCGTTCAATAAGGGCAAGGAGACCAGCAGGCTTGTTCTACTGGTGTTCTCTGCCATTTGGGTTTGTGTCAGTGTCCTTCTGCATTTACTGCCTCTCTCCTGCCCGACACTCCACAAATCTGACTTTGAAATGCTTTGCACATTCCATAACAGTGGTTGACATGATCTTTTCTCGAACCATATTATTTTTCCCCTGATACAAATTGCTCATTGTTAAACAAGCTTTATATCATATCTGCTGCTCCTTTCTTGGAATGGTCCCAGTTCAGGGTGGGCAGGGTAAGTTTTATAGAATATGAAGTGTTCATGTTGCTTTCAGAACGAGGCACTGACTGGCCCCTCACTGACGGCTCAGGGCCAAAATCACAGCCATGTTCCACATGTGGGAATGACACTGTTAGACGATGACAAATTTATTTTGGAAGTATATATTCTACCCAAAGTGGTACAGTGATAGATGAGAGACTTAAAGAATAAAAATAAAATGAATATATGTAAAAAAATTTAAGGTAAGTCAAATAAAACAATATTAATATGATTCACATCTATACATCTACAAATTTTTCTTTGTAGATTTGAAATTATCATATCAATTTTCTCTTTACATTTTAAAACTTGGGGAACAAAATCTTAGTAAGAAGTGACTGGATGGATCACCAAATAACAAATAATTTTACCAATTCATTTCATCTTGAATTTTTCTTTAGCATAAAATAATAATTATTGGGAATTCAAATTGCTGAGATATATACATAAATTCTTTCTAAGGGCATTAAACTTTATTTGGGAATGACAGTAAAGGGGGAAATAGTAAAAGAATTTATGGGCACAATTCCATCTGTTTTCTTCCACTGAAATGATAAAGCAAAGCTGAGCAGAATCACACTCTTGTGTTCTGTGATCACCTCCTACTTACACACGTAGCATGGAGTCTGTGAAAGACTGAGTGGACTTCTCTCCTTGCACTGTGTTTGGGAGTGGCATGCATAGGGCACCCCCGCCTTTTTAATGAGTCCATTATGGCCTAAGGTGGTGTCTACCCAGCCTAATGAATATGTAGAATGCAGGTAGCTCACGCACCATATCCAACGCCTTTTTCTGACTGTCTACTACAATCCTCTTTCCTCCTCTGAGCATAATCACCACTAAACATTGAGGAAAAGACAAAATTAAAAACTTGAGTTGCCCATGATTTCAACACTTACAGACACTAAGCCACAGAGTATGGTGACAGAATGTAAGAAGACAAGCAGAGGAGATTCAGAGGACAGGAGAGGCCAGACTGCAGGTGTGTGATGGTTTACAGATGTGGTAGGCAGAATTTCTCAGGAGAAAGGAGCTAGAAAATGACTCCCAGAAGGTGAGCCAAGAGAATGGAGACAAATCCTAGACAGAGGCACTTGCCTGGGACATGTCTATGGGACTGGAGAAAAAAAAAAGTCAAGGGGAGGAGGAAAATAGGTCATTTAAGAGAGGAAAATAGTGAGAGAAGGACCAAATTGTATAAATGTTTTTGAAATGTGCAGATAAATATAGCCTTTTCTCTGCCTAGGAAACCACTGCACGATAATGAACAGAAGAATGGGAGGGTCTGACAAGTTTTGGGTCACTTTTTAACTCATCAAAACTTGGATGAATTCATGTAATGTTATGAATCCATTAATCTGTATGGAGAGAAAATGCTAATCTATATGGGAGAAACTTGGGGCAGTATGCTCTAAAGCTCCCTTGGCTGTGCCCATGGATCCCCTCTTCCTCCTTCCGAGGCTCTAGCTTTCTCCTGGTGTTTCTATACCTCCATTTCTGAAACCCATCAGCCATGAGTATCTTGATTACCATAAAACTACCTGGCTCGAAGTTTGGCCAGCCTGCATCTTAGGAGTTCCTGTGTGATGGGTGTAAATCCGAAAGCATCCTGAGATTTCCAGGACCAGACAGGCAAAGCACCCACATACTCACTGGGATCCTTACCACTCTAGACATGAGACTTAAAGGTTGAATCTCCAGGTTTCTTCAGTCTCTTCTCTGGCTGTTATTGTATACATTTTAAACACCTTATCAATATTCAGGTAGAGTGAATTTTTATTACAGATTTAGTTACTATTTTCATTTTTATTTTATCATTAGTTGCTTGAAAACTCTTGAGAGAATGCTAACCTGATATAAAAACTTATGAAGGTCCAATTCATGTTTTCTGTTATTAAAAACCCTGAATATATTCTATTGAAAGATTATTGTAAATTCAAATAATTTACTTAAAATGTACCTATATTACCCATAAATTATAAAAATTTCATCTTGATCCTAGGATTTTTGTGAAAAATTTATTTCTTATGAATGATAGCTAAAAATCTAGTTGTGGCATTACCTCTCAGAGGTAGCACCTACAACGTGATTTATTCTCGAGCTGTGTGGTTGTGCACTGCAGTGATAGACATCCAGAGAACCAAAGATTGCGTTGAAAGATCGGCTGCAGGTCTTGTCAAAGGAGACAAAGAAATACACTATACTACATTTGGACAACTGTACTAGTGTAGTGCACTAGAAACTCATTTTGATCCCCTTTAGTGGGGGGGGGGATGGGAAGGAGAGAGAGAGGCAGACAGAGAGAGAGAGGAACAACTGCTAAAACTGCCAAGAACATCTATCTGCCTGGCCTGGAACTCACTGGTTGGCCACACTGTTCTTTCTCGGCTCCCGTGCCGCTCCTATCTATCTCTGCCCTATAAGTGCGGATTACAGGCATGTGTTGTCAGACTGGACAACAGATATTTTCAAACATGTACAAAAGCAAACAGAATAGGAAGATTTATAGCACCATGATACCTGAGACCAAATTCCTCTGGCTGTGTAACCTTGACAATGGTATTTAATCTTGCTTTCTTTCAATACTTTCACCTCAAATGGTCATGCATACTATGTATCACATAAAAAGGTTATAAATATTCAATGATGTGAATCATGAATTATATTTGGTCTAGCAAATATTTATTAAATGCTTACAATGCATTTAATAAATATTAGCCATTAATATCATTGTTAAAGGGATTTTCACCTGAGATTAACTCCTGTGTATCTTGTTTTTTATTAATTTCCAGCCTTTTGCCTGACCAAAATTAAATTTTACTACCAATTACATTTACTACAATCAACAAATTTGATTGATATGATAAAAATCTGATTGAAAAATCCTATTATCTGAGTTAGTTTTTCTGAAGACTATACTCAAACATATACACTCAAGGTGTAGTTTTTAAAGTTATAGCTTCCAAAATTCTGTTCTTATCCCATATGAAAAGATTAGGAATTTTTACTTGGAAGTACAGCTTGGCTGTAACAACCAGAAAATCATCTTTAACAAGAACCAACCATGGACACTCAGGGAAGTTATTTGCTTATGACTCTTTTATATCAGTGCCTGCATCAAATCCTAGTGTCTGTTACAGGGTGGTAGATAACATAGGAAATGCAAGCATAATTGCAAATAAAATATTTCATAAAGTAGTAGTTACTTTTGACTCTATTTCTTTAGAGGATGTTTTGCATTTATGCGTACTTATGCATATTCTTATACTAAGGCATATTGTCTACATTTATCTTACTTATATCTAAACTGACTTATATTATTTCTTTTAAATATTGTCAATCACAGGTGGTAATTGGTTTTTAACATACAAAAACACTTTCTAAAAATCGTAGAACACAAGATGAAAACTCCACACTTATCTGTTACTCTGATTCTGTAAATGCCATGTTTTCTCACACTTTAAATGTTATTTTAATTTTTAAGTTCCTTATTATTGAAACCAGTTTTAAACAAGTCCTTAATGTTTCACTGTGCATTTTTTTTTTTTGGTTTCATAGATTTCAGAGGGTGTTTGTTTCTTTGTTTGTTTCGCAAGTCATATATGTTTTCAATTTACATCTCAATCATAATCCCCTCCTTCATCCCCCTCCCAGTCCTACCCTCCTACCCTCTTCCCCTCACCCTCCTATCTCCTTTTTTTTTAAATTTAAGGTGTATCTCCCCCCCTACCCCCCGCAACAACTCCCCCTTTTGGTCCAATAAAAGGCTCTTTTTTCTTATAGTAACAAATACAATACAATACAATAAGAAAAATTAGGCAACAACTATGAAAATTATAAGGTATAACATACATTCTCAATGTCTAGTTCATATATATTTGGCGGCAACTGATATTAATATTCTATTATCTGTCTCGATGAGTTTAAAGTTCTATACCTAACTCAGTTTCCATCCTAACTTGCATTATCAACTTAAAAATATCTTCTTAGACATAGAATATCCCTTTAATTCCTAAACAACTTAAAATTTAACTGTGAGATTGTAACTCTCTAGTCTTCAACCACAACAGAGACCTGAGAAGGATAAATATATCTGAATAAACAAGAAATGCAGGGCCAGCAACTTCCAAACTAAGAAATGACAGACAACTGGTTGCCTGGACAGTCCCCAATTTCTAATCAAATGATTCTATTAACTTGCTTAACCATTTTTCCATTCTTATTTGGGCCCCAAACAGGTTTCCTATGTCCCAAATCAGCAGGAAGTAATTTTAAGAGAGTGACGCCCCATTCCCAGAAAGTGAGGTGGGTGAATTTTCCCCCTCTTTGCTCATTTGATGGGTTATAGATGTTTGTTGTTATTTAGGGAGATTGGTTACAAATTGTTAAATGGTCTTGTTAAATAGGTTTTGCAGGTTAGACCCAATGATTTCTCTTTTTCTTTTCTGTTTCCTTCTTTCTCTCCTAAGTGGGGGGGGGGGGGGGAAAGACTTGAGAAAAAAAATGGGATATAGATGTAATATAGGAATGATAGAGAAATGTCTCTTATACTCAGGCATGTAAACACTTGGCCCCAGTTCATGATGCTGTTTGAAGAAGCTGAGGTGGTGCAGCCTTGCTGGAGGAAGTATGTCACTGAGGACAAAATAGCTCTTCTTTTTTGTTCTCTGCTTCATGCTTAAAGTTTAATCCACAAACTCTCAGCTTCCTGTTCCGACCACCATGGCATCATGGACTCATCTGTCTTGAACTTTAATCAAAAATAAACTCTCCTTCACTTCCTTAAGTAACCTTTGGTCATTGTGCTCTAATAAAAGCAACAGACTAGCATTTATACACATGCCACAGAAGTAGGCACTTGTACCCCTTGGTATCTATCTACGTGAGCTGTAAAGTTATGTATACTTAAAAACTTGCACATTGATGTTTACCACATTTATATCAACTTTATCATAACTGCCAGAACACATAAGAATTCAAGAGGTATTTCCTTAAATGACCTTGTAAATAAACCCTGCATTTTCAGAAAAATGAAATATTAGTCAGCTCTATAAAGAAACAAGTTATCAAACTCCAAAAACAAATGAAGGAAATGAAAATGTAGATTACTAAGTGAAGGGAGAAAATCTGGAAAGGCACATATATATAATTTCATTTTGAAAAAGTAAAATAATATGGGTCGTGTAAATGTACTTCTAATCGTACAGCATTAAGATGTGTGAGAGAATAGGGGGAGATGAAAACATGTATTTAGGGCAGTAAAAGAACTCATGATACTATCCGTAATGGGGGATCCACATCACACTTGTCAAAGGTCATAGACCATGTGGCAGCAAGAGTGCACACTAACATACACTAAGGGACTTGGGGGACATTATGCCAGAACTTATCTACTGACAATAAATATTAGCACTCTGGTGTAAGGTGGTGATGGTTGAAGAGACTATGAATATTTAATATCTATGAAAATCTCCAGACTTTCCATTCATTATTGCTATAGATCTAAAATTTCTCTGAAAAATTATCTACATTTTTCTACAGTCTGAAGAGTTTCTACCTGCTTAAAACCATCTCTACAATTTCTTAAACATTCCTTAATACCTCCATCAATATACATAGAACCATATGTTAATTTATAGATAAGTTTATAGAGACAACAGACCAAATAACTCCATAGTCTTTTCATCTTACTATACACTAGACAAGTACATAATCCTATCTGAGACAGCCTTCCCCCATACAAGCTTCCATGACAACAGGATACAAAAAAAAAAAAATGAAACACCATCCAGTTGCACTAGATTTTTTCCTGTATATATTGTTCCTGCTATACCTCCAAAATAAAATTGGTAACTTAGGGTACAGGTAAAATAGAAAACTACAGGATGGAAGACTGGAGATTCAAGTTCCACAGTGAAGCTTTTGTTGATAATTTTATTTTATTCTTTATTGGCAGTATGTTAGCCATAAAGTAATTATTTTTAAATTCTTTATACACATTGAAATGTGCATAAATCCTCACAATATTCTTATAAGAATGGTAGCCGGTGGTGGTGGTGGGATGTGTGTATGTGTGAAAAAGAGAGGGGAGAAGAAACAGTTTTATGCACACGATTGACTTGTCCAAAGTCATTAGTATCAATGGAAGTCTAACCTGCAAGCAGATCTCTTCATTTTTCTTCAATCTACTATTTGCTAAACAATGCAGCCTCACATTTATAGAACACATTTTGAAATGTGTGGTTATTAAGTGATTGATTCCAGATCAGAATTGAAGAACATGAGATTGGCATATCATCTTGAAGGATCTGACCAGAGTGTTTCTACGTAGATATCGGCTATTGTGTACACCAAAAATTACAGATGAAATACCTTCCATATTAACCATTCTACAGTTTTCAAATAGAACAGAAGAAAGCCACATTTCTTCTTTGTAATGAAAATAATTTTTTATGCAATATATTCCGATAATGGCTTCGCCTTCCCCAACTCTTTTCAGATCCTAACTACCTCCTCACACTCTCAACTCCACACCTTTTCTTTATTTTTGTCTTTAGAAAACAAACAGGCAAACAAACAAAAAACAAACACACAAAAGTAAAAAATAAGATGCACACACATACTAGAAAAACTACCACCAAAACCAAAAAAACCCCCACAAAATCAGAAAACCATAATATGCAAGCAACTTCTTTATGAGTGATATCTGAAATTCACTAACAATCTGTCAAAAGCTTTTTTAAATGTTGTATTTTGCACTTTATTTTGTCTTTTCCAACATAAATGAATGTAGAAATAATGATTTCAAAGCTTGAGTAGCTAACCTAACTCTGCCAAAGGATAAACAAGGTTAAGAAACAACAGGAAACAAAACACATCCAAATTCTTTCTTCCGAAATTGTTCCCAGACAAAACCAACAGATTATCTTCAATTTTAGAGATTTTAAGTCTAAGACTGCCAATAAGCTTTTAGGAAGCCTGAAAGTGCAGACTTATTAACTCCTGAGAGCAACACAGGATTCCTTTCAAGAATTTTGATCTCAAGATTACTTTTTATTAGCATCATAATATTCACTGTAGAAGTTAATAAAAATGATGCCTTTTCTTATTTTTTAAAAAATAATAATTTCTATTCCTTCAAATCCAATACATTTATATGTTATGTATTGATAATACCCACCCAACACTATCTCCATCCAACTATCCTTCAGCCCTCCCTCTCAGCCTCATATCTGCTTTTTATTTTTATTTTGTTATTAATAACCCCTTAAGTTCAATTAATGCTTCCTATAAGCACAGTTGTGTGTTCAGCCTTATCCCCAAAGTTACTTTGTTTCCCCTAGCAACAACCAGCTTCCAATAACTCACCTGGTAGTGGTAGGAGCTCAGAGGTCCCTCTCCAATCCAAAATGGGACATTCTTTATTTAGTATTAGTCCACCTTAGCCTCATCACATCTTTATGGATCCTACTTTCAAATTCTAACCACTGCATCTCTAAAACTTCCTTCCATCGTGATGGCCCTGTGTTCTTGGTGTTCTATCTTCTAAAATTATTCAAAATTCTACCTTATGCTAATTCTCCCCTAAAAATTTTGTATTCTACACATCAATTTCTGATACCCATTCCAGAACTACTCAGGAAATCATTTCAAAGCTTATATCTAGACACCACTTTTTCAAGTATTGAAAAATAATGTTCAACATTTATTAAGCATTTATTCCCAATTATATGATCTTGACATTCATAGAGAAATTATATACAGTGGACTTCTGTTCATAGAATATTTTTTATCCTATCCTTTCTTTTCTTGTATGGATGCTAGAATCAAACACCTGAGTCACAACACACTGTTAGAGCCTAATCCTTATTTTTCTTATTTATAAAGCCTTAACCGTTAATCATTCTTATCAAAAGATGTTCCTCCCCCCATACTCAACAAAAGAGCCATTAGGAATAAAACCATACAACAGCAGAAATTTATGCCACCACAAATTTATAGTCTCCAGTCTCAAGAATATCAGTATTCTCACCCAATAAATTTGATCATTTTTCAAAACATGTTTTATTGTCTTTTAGCTTTATAGTTGATCTTTGTTCCACATCCTGACAAAAGACTTTTATATCCTGCTGGGTCCTTTTGGTACAACCTTTGCTAAGTTTTACTTGCTATCTAGCATGCCCATAAACACATATTCTTACCAAATCTCTTCTAGAATCAAAGGAAATATCTTCTTTCCAATGTGTAACATAACCTTGGTATTTGAATTTTAAACACTTCTAACTCAGAGAACTGATATATGTCTAAAGTGACAGGAGTTCCCCTTACCTTTCTCTAATAGTTACATTTTGCATTAATGTGTTGTATTGTCACATTGTACACTACAATTACATAAACTTAGTACATGTTGATGGAAACCATAAAAGTAATATCTATATCTCTGTACAGTTTCTTGAAGTATGGGAAAGCATAGGCAACCTTGTAGTACAGGGCTGTTCTGGTAGGAGATGAAAACCAGATTCTAGCAAAGGAACTCAGCTCTAACAAGTTTCATGAAGGAAACTTACAAACTCCTGAGATGGGCATCTGCACAAAAGGCTTCATGAGCAACACATACAAAGACTTAGCCTGCTGTCCATCATGCAGGGAGGCTGCAGCCCACTGAAAGAGCCTTTGTTTCCCACTTGATGCTTCTTGTTTGTTTGATTGTTTTAATTTTTTATTCAGGAATTTCATACAGCACTCTTAGTTAAGCTTACATTACTGTAATAAACACCACAACCAAAGGCAGCTTGAGGAAGAAGAGGCTTATAGTCCATCACTTTGGGGAGTCAAGGCAGGAACTCAAAGTAGGAAGTCAGCTGTAAGAACTGAAGCAGAACCATGAAGAAAGGCTACTTACCGGCTTGTTTTCTGTAGCTTGCTTAGCACTTTGTTATAAAACTCAGGACATCTTCTACTTGGAGAAAGGAGGGGACTGAGATTGAGATGTAACTTGAAGAAATAAAAAATAAAGGAAAAAAACAAAAAAATATATATAAAAAAAAAATAAAACTCAGGACAACCTGGTCAGAGCGGGCATCACACACAGTGAGCTGGGCCCTCTCTCCCTCCCTCAACAACTGCTAATGAAGTCTAAGCCCCCGACAGGCTTGCCTACATCCCAATATGATGAAGGCGCTTTTCTTCACTTGATGTTCCTCCTTTCCACGTGACCCTACCTTGTGCCAAGCTAGCAAAACACTAACCAGCACAAGCATGTTTTGATCATCTTCACCCCTCCACCAACTCTTCTCAGATCCATCCACCAAACTCTGTGTCCTAGTTTAAGAAACCCATCAAGTCAAGTTTTAATGTCTAAATATTCTTAGATCTATGGTCTTCCACTGGAGGACAGACAGAACTGATATCCTCCCTCTCTCTCTCTCTCTCTCTCTCTCTCTCTCTCTCTCTCTCTCTCTCT
>CAJQZJ010000104.1:188068-254442 GCA_907164525.1 Lophiomys imhausi | reverse complement strand
CTCTGCAATAGCACTAAGTGTGCTCTCCACTAATCTATCTCTCCAGCCCCTGTGTTCATCATTTTGATCTTACTTGCTATATATTTCTAAACCCTAGAGCCCCAGGACAAATATCTTTGCCAACCTGACTTGAACTCCACTGGCAGAATCAATTATCTTCTGGCCTATATTCAGTTTTGCCATCTTTGAACTGATCCTGGAAATAGAACTTATCCCATTGGAATTCTCCTAATAATTTTCATCAACGTCTACCCAATGTAGACCATCAAGGCAGATAGCTCATTTATCTGTGTAGGTCTGTCTCAGGATATATGAGAGTTTTTACACTCATAGAAGGCATGCATTGCACAGCATTTCATTCAAGAATTAATAAAAACCCAATGTAAAGCCATCAGATTGCCAAGATATAACATTTCCAATTATATTTGAAGTTAATAAAAGCAAAAGATTTGTAAGTTTCATTATTATTTTACTGGTGGAGAGATAGGGCCTAGAAACATTCCTGACACAGTTTTATAAGCAAGAAAATGATGTTCTTGGGCTGAGAGTGTAGGTCAGTATTGGAACACTATGCTACCTTGCACTAGGCCCTGGGTTCTGTCTCCAGCCCACCTACCTACCTACAAAAGATGGACAGAGCTCATATTTAAATAGCAATGTTTATAATGTTTCCTGTCAAATATTCTTCAAAAATACCACTTTTAAAATACATTACATGTTTGTACTCTTCCATTATTCAATACAAGATTGATAGTTACATTAAATTCAAAATATATTGATCTAGACCAAGTCCTCTGACAGCTTCAAACCCAGAGCCACTGTGAGCAGTGTGTGCTCTGAGCCAAGCCATCTGGTCTGCCCTTTGGAGAAGCAGGAAATCATGAGAAATAGTCATGAGTTATAAGAATTTGTGTGGGTGGCATCCTTGGAAGGATCCAGGGACAGCACTGGTTATTATAGGATTATGATCCAGCATTTCCAGTGGGGACAGACCTGAAACCTTCCAGAAAGTGGAGGCGGCTAGAAAACAGGTACAATTCACAAAGTGAAAAAGCTGGAAAGCCCTAAACCAGACTTTAAGAGTCAGGAGAGGCTATTATTCAATACTATAAATATGTATCTTCTTGACATGTGATCTAGCATCTATCAACTTTCCCAAGATACATAGAGTACTAGCTAAGCAGAGAGCAAATGCTTAGGCAATAGGTCTGTGGTTTTTTTGGCTTTTCTCTTCCTTGTTGTTGCTTTTTAAATTTTTTTTTCTTGATTTTTTCAATCCCCAATTTATCTTGCAGGTCAGTTTTTCCCCACTAGTAAGATGCACACATCCTGTTCAATTGAAACCAGAAAGACAGAAGAGCTATGGAATCTAAGGACTTCTCACACAGGAAATTGTATTAAATTCCTTATCTGTGTGCTGAATAAAGCCCCAGGACCCTGTTTGTTCTGAATATATTTCAGGGGGAAAGGAGCTCCCATGCTATTTCCCTGTTGATTATTGCACATCACAATGAACACACATTTCCTGCATAGCAATTGCTACTCTCAATCCCCAGAGAAACCAAGCATAGACCCAGGCAGGAGATTTAATAATCTATCATTTTCTACACCTCCAGCATGAGATTTGAGATCTCTCTACTTAAGTAAAAAGAAGTCTGTGCTTTCTCCCTTATTGGGAATTTGGAATGTATTAATCCCTTTAATATTCTATTTACATGTAGTCTGGTTTCAATTTAACTTAAAACAACCCTCCCCTCATCTCCAACACCCCCACGGATACTTGTTATATTGTGAAGGAATTGGACTGTGTATATATTTGTGCTACGTATTGTTTCTGCATCATCATAAAAAATTTGAAGGTTTAAATAATCATGGTGTGGATAAGATCCAGGCAACACAATAATTTGATGTAAGAGAAGGGAAAGAAAAATAGACCCCTGGGGACCATGGGGATGTAAAGGGGAACAGACAGCACTTACCAGCAGGAGCAAGGTGGCAGAGTTAATCTGAAGAACAAAAGCATCACGCGAACCCCCCCCCTTTTCTGACACTCTTGGTTTTCATGAAACAAGGGTAAAAGAAAACATGTGCGAGGAGATACAGTTGAGACATGGGTGATGTAGAAGTCGTAGCTTCCATTCAGCTGCCAGACTCATTACTAAGTCTTGCCTAACATGACATTCAGCTAGTCGTGTAATATATAAAATATAAAGAGAGTTCCAAAAAATGTACACTTTGGTAATTATGTCTTTCAACTAAAGCTACTTAATATTGTCACTCTGATTTCTGATCAGCTGGAACTGGAAATTTTCTGATGCCTAATAAAATAAGTGCAAATAAAATTTTCAAATCATGCTCATTAACATGTAACCCTTTAAGACTAACAAACTTCTCTTTCAGTTAAAAAGCAGGGTTTGTTTGTTTTTATAAATAAAGCCAGAAGTTAGGGACAACAACAAAAATGGAGGAGTTTCTGTTAAATGCAACTAGTTTTTAGTGAACCCATGAATTAAAAAGTATATTATAAGTTTGGGCATCATCTCCAAATTTTAAGTTTAAATTTGTCCCTGTGTTCCCAAGCTTTTGTGAGTCAGGAAGCCAACTTTTATTCTGGCACAGAAAAGCCCAACTATGTAGTCCCCACTCACTTTTCTGGGTTCATCCCCAGATAAACCCTTAGAGTTATAAACTTCTCCCATGCTAAGGAGAACTGTCCAAACTTTCTTGTTTCTAACCCTCCAAATGCCTTCACCCAAGAGCACTTACTCTTCCTTCATTTGTCAATGTCCTTCACATATGTTGATTCAGGTAAGTTGCAGGTTTCTACTGCTCAAGGTAGGAAATTCTTGCTCATTTAGAGCTCTGGTGGTCCATGTTCAGCAGGGCAGTTAGTACCTCAGTCATTCTTTCACAGGCAGTATGTTGTTCTCCTCTCATTTCATATATACCTGTGCATTTGTATCCCAGACATTATACCACAGGAGAAAGGCCACACTGAAAGCCCATGAAGGGAAAATCTTACATCACAGCATTGTCTACAGTGCAATGAGTGGAATAAAGGAGTCCAGAAGTGGCTGTGCTGTTATGTAATAGAATCAAGCATTAGTTGGACCGTTGTGTAATACTGACCATTCATATTTTTCCTCTGAGCCTCAATTTCCCTGATGACATCATGTTGTTTCCTTTCCTAAGTTAGCCCATACCATACAAACAGTCGCTTCTCAGGCCACTCCCTGCCCTGAGAGTCTCCATTTTGTAAGCAACATTTGACTACATTTTGAACACAAATACAGAAGTAGGGTGATTCTACTACACTTTGTTGAACACTCAATACATCTATCTATCACCACCCAGAGGTATAGACTAATGCCTTACTTGTAAAATTAGAGAAGTTACATTATACATTTATCACAGTAAATTGGGACTGTAGAATCATATAGGCGTATTAAAGTCATGTCAGAAAAACTAGACACAAAAACCTGTAGATGCAGAGACAGAAAAAAAAGTCAATGCCCTCACAATGCCAGCACTACATAAGAGGGCACTTCAATGGCAACTACTCCACATACCTGTCGTCAGACTCTCCACCATATGTCAATGGAGCAGGACTTACAGGCAGAGAACTTCCAAGGTCTTAGTTGGGTTCAGTCGCTACAGCCTATTCAAATTGTTGTCCATCTGTCTGCCTGTCCGTTTATTGATACCAGGTATTGTTCTTTATCTGAAGACCTTCTGTGAACCTGTACTTAACTTCTGCATCTAGACTCTGGGTCAGGGCTCCAACCTGTCACCTGAATCTACAGCTGCCACTTTAGCAGACCACCAGCAAGGTTAGTTGTCTAACTACTGCTACCCTAGGTGTATTTTGCATCTCTCTCTCAGGATCCTAGTGTCTGCCTGCCAATTAGATTTCTTTGAAATAGGTTTGAACCCTTTGTAGCCATTCTGCAACCTACATGTATATGTATATTTACCAATTTGTGTATAATGTGTAATCAGAGAGTTAGCATTTGTATTAAAGAACTTGCATTTGTCTTTGCCAGCTATCAAGCAAACCAAGACTACCTGACAAATCACTGCCTAGAAAACAACTGTGCCTTGTGAATACGCTGCTATTCTATAAATTCTAACATTGTGGGAAGGCATAAATATGGTCATTTATGATGCTGGCATAGCATGTTCATAGTATTCCCCAACTGTAAATCAGCACAACAAACATCTATCTTTAAATTATGAGACTGTTTTAAGAATTAAGTAATTTGGTAGTCACTGGTTTGTCATTTCTTAGTATTGGAAGCTGCAGGCCCTGCACTTCCTATATAATCAGATATATTTATCCTTCTCAGCTCTCTGAGGTGGTTGAAGAATAGACAGCTTGAGTCTCATAGCTAAATTTTGAGTTGTTTAGGAATCAAGAGGGCATTCTAGATCTAAGAAGATGGTTATAATAGTGATGTAAGTTAGTATGAAAGCTAAGTCAGTTATAGAACTTTAAACTCATGGAGATGGTTAGAAGGTAGAAGGTTAAAGTCAGGGGCCAAATATGTATGAACTGGACATTGGGAAGGTATACTGGGCCATTTAACTCTCATAAATGTGGCATAGTTAATTCTGCTGTTTTGTATAGAATTTACTGTTATAAGAGAAAGAACCATTTGTTGGATTGAAAAGGGAAGCTGTTGGGGGGGAAAGGGGGGAAGGGTGGTACAGGAATGGGGAATAGGGAAGGGTTTGTGACTGAGATGTAACTTGAAGAAAAAAAAATAAAGTACTTATATAAAATTAAAAAAAAAGAATTAAGTAATTTGTACAAATGTACCTAATTTACTCAGAAGTGTGGATGCCACAAAAAAAAAGAACTTTTTTTTTTTTTACAAGTTCTTACTTCTCATGTATCGCTTAAAATAAAAATGAAATTGATTTTCTTGGTGGCATTCTTACAGGGCAATCACATTGAAAGCACTTCTGGGCTGGAAAGATGGTTTGGTCGTGAAGAGTACTTGCTGTTCTTGCAGAGGAACTAAAGCCCTCACGGTAGCTCACAACCACCCACAGCTCTAATTCCAGCAAATAATGTGGTGCCCTCTTCTGGCTTCTGTAGACACCAGGCATGCATGTGGCATGTTACTTAGAGCCAAGAAAAAATGAAAACAAATAAATCTTTAAAAGCACTGCACTTTTCGGACCCTCTTAATGACTTGAACACCTAATAGAGCAATGCTGAAACAATGAGGATTCATTCAGACTGTCCACCCAAAGCAGACCCCTCTCCTCTATGTTGTGATATCACCAGAAAAATACTGTAAATTCAGCACTATCCATTCAGTTGCCAGAAAGCACAGTGCCTCTTGTGCATTGAAGTCTGTATTTGCTGATCTCAAGCACAGCATTGAGATATTGGTGTCCAGAGGGAGCTCAAGGTCATGACCTACTATATTTATTCACCTTTAGAGGCTTTAGGCTACTTTTGAAAGATTCGTTAAAGCATTATCACAACAGCATAGATGTATTTATTTTTCTGCTTTTAGGACTTTGGAATTGTCTATTATTGGCCTTAAAGAAAGAGTGCATTTGAGGCTATTGATAAATACAAACTTTCATCCCAAAACTAAAAACATGATTTAAGGTTGCCTTTGTTGGAATGCTTCATACTCATTCCCCTGTGAGCATTGTTCACAAACTGCAAAAGTAATATCTCCCATCTAGAGAGTTCTATGGATGCTCTAAAGATAATCTTTATATCAGTACAAAGGAGTCCTAGTCCTGTCTCTTCCTGTGTGCTCTGTTTTAACTTTTAAGCCAGTTAAACTAATCAAAACATTAGTTCATCTTTAATCAGGTAATTTCTGATCCATAAGTAAACAACTGACAGTATAGAGAATTCTACAATGAGTATGGAGAACACAGAGCAATATAATACCGTTCCGTCTCATTCCCAGGGGCTGTTTCCCCATTCTGATCATGGAACAAGACAGGCAATTAAAGGAAGATTTGGCCTTTCCTACCTGTGTGCAAATTAATTCATTTGGTTTAAAGCTCATACAATTGTGAATGTTCCTAAGTACTTCAGTAAATAACATTCTATTTCTTGGACAATAAAACTACCTGTGGTAATCAGTCTTTTAAACAAAAGCAATATAATCCAATTTACTGGCAATGTTAGGCTGAAAGAACTTCTCATGTTAAATAAGTGTGTGAATTAGGCAGTTATCCAATGAATCAATGCTTTACTTTGTTCTTTAAAATTATTGAACAAGAAAGAAAAAAAGGAAGGAAGACAAAAAGGAGATCTTGTGATTCTGCCTAGCTTTATTCTCTTTATATGCTCATCAACAACAATAAAAGCTTCTCAAACACAACACTATGACAGAAAATAGATCTGATTTCCTGATAAATTTTTGACTATTTATATTAAAATTGTCCCCTCAAACTGCAGAAAAGCTATAATGAGGCAGTCTCAGATAGACAATTGCCACTAGGAGCAGAAGGAGTACTGTGAAAACTCCCAAGAATCTCCATAAGAAACAGAGACCACAGCAGTTTAGGAGTCTGGGTTAATGTCCCAGTTCCTACAGCTTTGTGTCTGCAGGTTGTTTTCTGTTTGGTTTGGTATTGAATTTCTTTTCTTTATCATAGTTCTCTGGTAGATCAGAAAATCAACCATTTGTTTCAGGCAGGTCCAGTTAAAAATAAGTAGGTAATTCCATTATACATGCTTGTCCTGCATCTTCCTGGGCTCACAGGAGAGCCAATTATCTTGATAACTTATAGGTTTGCTGCCAAGGAGGTGAAAGAGGAAAGGTCTAGAATTTGTTATAATCAAAAAAAAGCACACTGAGGTCTTGCCGGACATTTTACACATAATGAAGCCAGGCTAGTTGCAGGATGTTGATTGTGTAAGTCAATAAAGATTTGCCCTATTACTATATACAAGCAAGCAAACAAACAAAAAATAAAAACAAAAACAGATATGCAAGCCCAGCACCACTGTCACCTTCAGTCCCCACAGAACTCTAGTTTACGCATGTTTACTTTGGGAGGAGAGAGTGAGGATTATGAAATTTTCTCCATTTGTGTTAAGAATATCTAAGGAAATGAATGTTGTCAAATACTCTGCCATTGGTACAATTGGAGCACACAATGCTACAGAGTCTTGAGGGACACTGTAACAGAAAGTTTTATTTTTATAAACACATATTTATTAGTACTTAAGAAACACTATAAAATACCTAAATCTTATAACCTAAAACTTATAATCTAAAATCTATAATCTATCTAAGAACACCCTAACACCTACCTAAGAACACTTAACTAACACTATTTTAACTTTCTTTTTTTTTCCTTTTCATTTTTTTATAATTTATTTTTTATTTCTTCAAGTTACATCTCAATCACAATCCCCTTCCTACTCTCCCCTCCAGTCCCACCCTCCCACCCTCTTCCCTCTCAATCCCCCATTCTCTTCCCTTTTTTTTTTTGTTTAAGGTATATCTTTTTCCCCCCAACACCCCCCCTTCAGTCCAACAAATGGTTCTTTCTCTTATAACAATAAATACAATACAAAACAACAGAAACAAATAGGCCACAATTATGAGGGTTATATGGCTTAGCATACATTCCCAATGTCCAGTCCATATGCATTTGGCCCCTGACTTTAACATTCTACTATCTAACCATCTCCATGAGTTTAACGTTCTATATCTAACTCAGCTTTCATACTAACTTGCCTCACAATTTTAAAAACATCTTCTTAGATCCAGAACGCCCTCTTGATTCCTAAACAACTCAAAATTTAACTATGAGATTCTAGCTATCTATTCTTCAACCACCTCAGAGACCTGAGAGGGATAAATATATCTGATTATGTAGGAAGTGCAGGGCCAGCAGCTTCCAAAACTAAGAAATGACATACCAATGACTGCCTGGACAGTTCCCATTTTCTCTCTATACATTACAGCATCAATCTTCAGCCGTTTGGCCCCGTTTCTCTGACAGACATTGATTGTAGAGCAGGAATTATGAAGGACTTGCCCACCCTGTCTTGAAGGATATTAATATTCTTAGTGTAGGTCCGTACAGGGTCTCTATGGCAGTTCCGGCAGATAGTCCTTTTCAAGATTAAAGTCCATTGGGCCTTACTTTGCCAGTTATCAAGGCCAATTTATTTCAACCACCAAATTTGGACAGTTTATAAAGTCATTCTGTTCCAACTGCCAAACTGAGGCCATTTTTTTCCCATCAGTTGAGACTCACCATGGTCTCCTTGGCCTGGACAAACCTCAGCGGCTGGAAGCCTCTCTAAGCCACTTCTGAATTCCACTTGCTTCGCTTACTTGTCAGGCGTTCTAGGGTCCCTAGATGCTCGCCTTTAATGTCCAGTTATTAAGGAATTCTCTCCTTTGCCTCAGGCTATTGTAGCCTAAGTGCTGTTAATGGCATACTTTGCTGTGCACTTGTCTGGCTTGACTTCTCAGTTGGTGAGGGCAGGAGGAAGAGAGTGCCGCTTGGAGCTTTCTGGTTCATATATCCCATTATCCCACCATCTTGAGGGTCCACAAAATATCTCGCGATGTCCAGCAGTCCCGTTGCTTTTCACAGCAAAGAATGTCATCTGCGTGACTTGCTCAGTTTCTTAGCCATGCCCTTTCCACAGGGCAGTTTGCAGAACTGTGGCCTCAACTGCTGTGCTCTGTCCATCTTGGCCTACGTTCAAGGACACCAGCTCTCCTTTATTCGCTGACAGATGTTAGGCTGAACTGCATACCAATTTCACTAAAGAGACCTGACTTCTACCACAGGACACAGTGACGTTCAACTTCTCTCTGTGTCTGGTTTTGGTGCTTCATGAATTCAGGTTAGTGTCCTCTGGATTCTGACACTTGCTTATCCGTCCAAACTTTTCAATAAGATGCCTATTTCACAGAAATTATTTGTAAACCTTATTAGTTCAAATTATTGCTCCCCATTTGTAATTAAGAAAGATAAAATTATAAGACATAACTACACTACATTATGTGATTTGGTGACACCAAAGGACAAACATGGAAAATAAGATCTAAGAAAACAGTAAAAAGATCTTACTTTCTATTTATTATTTATGAGTAGAAAATTATTAATTTTCTTTTATCATCACTAAACTTTTATATGACTCAGGTGAATTTTCAAAAATATGGTTATAAAAAAAGTTTTGGAAGAAAGGATGAGGGGAATAGTGCAAGGATTTTTGCTAAACAATGACAGCAGCCTTAAAATCAGACAGCGCACTGATCAAACGTCCAGGTAAAGTAGAGAATGAGATAAAGTTTGAGACTTTGCTTCTCAGCCATTCCTCTGGTCCAGCTCCATATTAATTTACACAAAGATACTTAGTAATTAAGTAGACAGGTACTGGTACATAGCAGGTAGAAAGCTGAAGAACTGAATTGAGAGCGTTAAGCTGCAACTAGTAGTAACAAAACTAACATAACTCATAAACTTCATAAATCTGCTAAGCAGAGAACTACACTTTGTGCCTTATGCTGGACAAGCAGGAGTAAGAATTGTTTCTAAATGGTGCTGAGTGGAAAGGTCTGGACCTCGGAGGAAGTTCTCGTTAGGGTTTTCCATTGTTGTGAAGAGGTGCCTTGACCAAGGCAAAAAGAACTACAGAGTTTAAAACAACACAAATCCCAGCATAAAGAAAGGGGAGTGGAAACAAAGGCGGTCCACTAATCAGGAAGCAATTTTTGTTATTAAATTATTTATTGACTTTACATCCGGATCGCAGGTTCCCCTCCCTCCTCTCCTCCCAGTCCCTCCTCCTCACCTCACTCCCTGTCCATTGACCTGTCCTCCCCTCTCCTCTGAAAAGGAAAGGCCTCCCATGGATATCAACCAGCCTTGGCATATCAAGTTTCAGTAAGACTAGACACATCTTCTTCTGTTGAGGCTAGACAAGGCAGCCCAGTTAAGGAAAGGGATCCCAAGACAGGCAATGTAGTCAAAGACAGCCCCTGCTCCCGCTTTAGGGGTCCCACATGAAGACCCAGCTGTACAACTGTTACATATGTACAGAGAGCCTAGATCGGTCCCGTGCATGCTCGCTGGTTGGCACTAAGTCTCTATGAGCCCCTATGGTCAAGGTTAGTTGATTCTGTAGGTTTTCTTGTGGTGTCCTTGACCTCTTTAGCTGATGATGATGGCCAGTTCAGGCTCCATATGCCCCATTGCTAGGAGTCTTAACCAGGGTCACACTCATAGATTCCTAGGAGTTTCCATTGTCCTAGGTTTCTAACCTATCCCAGAAATACATCCCCAATCTAGTTGTCTCTCCAAGTACTCTTCTGTTGTCCTGAGCCCTCAGCCCCCTCATCCCTCCTGTTCCTAACCCCACCCCCTCCCCCACCCAGGCACCTCCTTCTGTCTAGCCTATTTTCCCTTCTCTGAGGTTCAGGGGTTCACCACACACACATTGTGCCCTCCTTGCTACTTAGCCTCTTTGGGTCTGTGGTTTGTGGCATGGTTATCCTATACGTTATAACTAATATCCACTTATAAGTGAGTACATATCATGTTCGTCTGACTGCTCTTCCTTGAGGATCTGGGTTCAAATCAGCTTCCACATGCCAGCTCACAACTGGTCTGTAACTACAAGATCTGACACTCTCATACAGACATACATGAAGACAAAACACTGATACATTTAAAATAAAAGTAAATTAACAAAAACACCCAAACAAACAAACAAAAAAAGAACAAAAAGAAACTAATTAAACTCAGAGGGTTACTGAGAAGACATGAAAGAAGGAGGCAGATCTGTTGAGAATGTTCCAACAAGGGAGAAAAAAGGATGAGAGGAGAGAATGGGGCATGAAAACCACCAATTGAGATGAAATAAAAAATTACATTGTATAAATCATAAAACCGTCAATTAAAACACATACTCAAATACTAGAAAGAACTCCAAGAAGCTACTTGTAATTAATAGTTTCTGGGAAAGAAAAAAATCAGTTTTATCCAATGGAGACTCACTGAGTATATAAACCATATATATATCAACCACACTCCAGGGCAGGTTCCAATCTAGGAGTAGTTGGCCAACACAAAATGGACTCCATGTTTGTTTGAGTGATTGTAGCCTTTTTGTTTTGTTTTGATCTTTTCGTGTTATTAGTTTTTGTTTGTTTGGTTGGTTGGTTTGGTTTTCATTTTTGTTTTGGTTTTAATTTGTTTGGAAAGAGAAAGAGGGTGAGAAGGATCTGGGAGGATTTGGAGGAGGGAAAAAATATGATCAAGATACATTGTATAAAAAGAAACTTTTGTGATAAAAATCTTGAATCTATAGTTTAAATGGAAATTTTAAGTTATGTAGAGTTACAACATATTTTTCAACATAGTATAAAATTTCTGTTAAATAGAAACACCATATTATAAGGAATTCATTCTTTTCATATTATTTATAAAGTAACCTACTATAAACAACAATATAATAGCATATGCCCATTCTCTAATAGTTGAGGTTAGATCAGGCCTTTTTAGGAATGAATCCACTTGTGTCAACATCACAATATTTGTATTATAGGAAACTACACCATTAATGAATCTGAGTTTCTCACTTCAGATATTACTGTAATATTGGGAAATGAGAACTTATAAACACAGTGCAATATAAATTATAACAATTTTAAATTATTTCTTCACATTTCAATTCATGTATCCATAATTATCTGGCTTTTATTTTAGGTCACTGTGTTACCTCAAGTGCTACTGACTTTCATAGTAACTGCAAATATTTGTTTAAATCATATTTCATCAATTAGATCTTTTTAGAGATAAATTATAACAATATTTGATAAAAACATAATTAACTATTTTCTAGTTTGAGTAATTTATTTTAAATTTATCTTAAAGTCATATAAAAACATTAAAATCTACATATTAATGTAGAAGTGTGACACTTGACACATGAATACCTGTATAATCTTTAAATAAAGTTAAACATAGTCCTATCTTTAAATATGGATAACGTATTGGTGGTAAAAAACACTTCAAATTAATTTCTTCTAGTTCTTTGAAATGTGTAGTGCATTGTTTTTATGTATAGTCACCCTTTGTGCAATAACACACCAAAACTCTTATATATGAATGAATCTGTAAGCAGAATATTATGTACAAAACAACATATCTGAGGAATTCTTGTATATGCCACTCAACAGTACATATCTCACTGGGCATATTGGTCACCAGTACTGTTTTTATGTGTGTTTCTTATTCTATATCCTTCTTTTGCATGAAGAGAAAAAAAACCAAAGGTTTTTCTCTATATGTTAATATTATCATCAATAAAAAATAAAAATAGAATTCTCTTGTAAAGACAAAATTGCATGTTGAATATATGTACTGAATGTTACGGAAGTCATATATATAATCAGCACTCGGTGAACAACTAGAAATTTATTTTATGATATAAAAAAGAACTTGGGGATTACCATGGCATTAAAACTATCTAAACCAAACTTGCTGCTGTAGTTTTGAGTCAGATCATAATTCTTCACCAAGAATTCACCACCAAAATTCACTATGCTAATTTGCCTCAATCTGCAAATATTTCCCAATCCCAACATCAATTATATTATTAAGGCAGAACTCTAGCAATAGAATTTTTTTTTACTAGTCATTTTATTGTTTTGCTTCTCAGCACTGTACTACAACATCTCCATTTTGTAGTCTTGGGACCTTTAATTGATTGTTGTATGACTCTCCTAATTTATCTCCCTATTCCTAGTCTACATTTTTTTTTTAACCTATCTTTTCTAAACCTATCTTTTCCCTCTACAAGAGGAAGAATGTTGCCTTCTTAAAGTGGTATAAGCTATTGACTTGAAATAAAACACAAATTCAACTCATATAGGAGTATGAGATGGATTACAAACCCCTTTTTTGGTCATAGCTGTTATTGCAATTACACAGAGAAAATGCCAAAATAATTCTTATTACCAAAGGAACCAATTTACTACTTTTACTGAGGCGAACAATAATTTAACTCATAGGCCTTAGTTTTCTCATGTGTTATCAAAATTTCACCTGAATAATGCTAATAGATCTAAAATCCTAGGAAGAAGCAAAAATTATGTCACAGTCTTCTGTAAATAAGGTTTGGTAACACCTGAGCTTTTTACTACTTGTTTGGTTGGTTGGTTGATTGGTTTATTTGGTTCTGCAAGGAAACAGTTAAGGGTAAAGGACATCAACTTTTTTCAGAGTTCCATCTGCAGGTAATTCTCTTATACAGCAGTTTATTAGCTTAGTCAGTTCGGAGAGTAACTATTAAAATGTAGTTTAATGATGGGTCACAGCTCATTAGTAAATGCAATACTTTATTTTTTCTTCTCTTTAAATAATCTTAATTATATTCATTCCCAGCATAGACTTACTAAATATATAAATACCTTCCTATTATGTCATTAATGCAAAGTAATTTTCTAAGAAAGCTTATTCTTCATCAATACTCTAAATTATTTAAATATAATAGGCTAAATTATCATAGGAATAGAAGTTAATTAACTGTAACTACATGTATCCTAGGAGTCAATAACATCTCAGAATTATTAACTACCTGTGAAAATTCATGCAGAATCATCAAGTAAAATATTATGCCTATGTTATTCATACAACTGTTAATTATTTGCTATTTGTGCATAATGTACATGAAGCAAAAGAAGTTATATACATATGTGCACTATATTTTCAATATACTTTTTTTTTTTTTTTGGTTTTTCGAGACAGAGTTTCTCTGTGTAACAGCTCTGGCTGTCCTGGACTCGCTTTGTAGACCAGACTGGCCTTGAACTCACAGTGATCTGCCTGCCTCTGCCCCCCAAGTGCTGGGATTAAAGGCGTGCGCCACCACCGCCCAGCTATTTTCAATATACTTTTATGTTGAAAGTACTATATAAACTACATTTATGTAAAATGCTATTCCCATTGTGACAAATAAAATCCATATGTAAAAGTTCTCCACTCTCAATCAATGACTCCCGCTGGGTCTTTCCTGAAGAGCCAGTCGTGTCATCTCCCAGTAGCACAATATCTTGCTTCCAAAATTCTTGCTCTCCCTTTTAGCTTCTATTTGACCTCATTGGAAATGTAATCAGCAAGGTCCTGTGTTCTTAACAAACATTTATACCAAGTTCTGTCTCTGCTCCAAAGTATCCATTACAGTGAATAATTTTATGGGTGGTTTGAGCCTAATGAATCCTAAAAGACCCATTATAGCCTATTGTATCAAATAAGCTTGCAAAAAGAGGCTCTGAATTTGACTTTCAAATACAATGTAAAATCACTCCCTAGGATCTACGAAGTGCATGTTAAGAGTCTTTGAATATACAAAGATATGAGTCATTTTGTTATAGTTTATCAATGACTCATCTTGTCCAAAAACTGCCCTAGTCAGAGCCAAGAACTGTCCCTTATTGACTGATATATCGCTAGCCCTCTAGCCTTAAAATGTAAAAAGAAAATTTAGTGTTGGTCATTTCCCAAAAACTATTTAATTTGTGGCACCCCAAAGATGCTCTCTGAAGTGGATGTTATCTACTAAGCCTTAAATTGTTTTAATTATGAACAAGTAAAGCAGTCCATTAGCAACAGAGAGTCATATATTTTCTTTGCATACCCTCAGTGACACAGCCTTGTTTATCAATTCAACAAAATCGATGCCCTGGCAGTCTTCAGGAGAGTATTTTGAAACACAATAATTCTGGGAGGAAAAAAAACAGGAAACTGACTAGTAAAAAGCAACTAAGCAAATACAAAGAAAGCATGTAAATCTAATAGAAGAGAAAGTGGGGGAAAACCTCGAATTCATTGGCACAGGTGACAACTTCCTGAACAGAACACCAACAGCTCAGGACCTAAGACCAACAATCAATAAATGGGACCTCATGAAACTGAAAAGCTTCTGTAAGGCAAAAGACACTGTCATTTGAACAAAACGGCAGATTGAGAAAAAAATCTTCACTACTATCCAAAATTTACGAAGAACTCAAGAAATTAAACACCAAGAAATCAAATAGTCCAATTAAAAAAATGGGATACAGATCTAAACTGAGAATTCACAAAAAAAGGAATCTGTAATGGTTGAGAGACACTTAAAGAAATGCTCAACATCCTTAATCATCAGAGAAATGCAACTCAAGAGGACTCTGAGATTCTCACACCTGTCAGAATGGCTAAGATCAAAAGCTCAAATGACAGCACATGCTGGCGAGGGTGTGGAGAAAGGGGAACCCTCCTCCATTGCTGGTGCGAGTGCAGGTTGGAACAACCACTATGGAAATCAGTCTGGCGATATCTTAGAAAACTTGGAATAGCTTTGCCTCAGGACCCAGCCATACCACTTCTGGCGATACATCCAAATGATTCCTCATCAACTCACAAGGAAGTTGCCTCATCTATGTTTATAGCAGCCTTATTTGTAATAGCTAGAAACTGGAAACAACCCAGATGTCCCTCAACTGAAGAATGGACAAAAAAACTGTGGTACATTTACACAATGGAATACTACTCAGCTATCAGAAACAAGGAAATCATGCAATTTGCAACCACATGTATGGAATTAGAAAATCTCATCCTGGGTGAGCTTACTCAGACCCAGAAAGATAGACATGGCATGTATTCATTTATAACTGGATGTTAGCCATAAAGTACAGGATAAATATCCTACAACCCACAGACCCTAAAGAATAGGAACCTAGCATAACTATCCTAAGAGAAATTCTACCCAGAAGCAGATCAAAACAGATGCTGAGACACACAATCAAACATTAGGTGGAGCTCTGGGAGCCATATATATGAGAGGGAGGAGGAAAAGAGAGACCTGGAGGGGTCAAGATCAACACATGAAGATCAACAGAACCAACTAACCTAAGACTCTAGAGGCTTAAAGTGATTGAAACACTAACCAAAATAACCAGAAAAAACAAACAAACAAACAAACAAACAAACAAAAAACATAGACTTGACCTAAACACTGCTATAGAGATATAGAGGATAGAGGGATATAGAGGGTCCTCATACAGATCCCAAAAAAGGTAGGGGTGGAGCAGTCTCAGTCATGGACTTTGTTACCTGTTAGTGGGACACTTTATTGTAGTGGAGCTGCCATGTCAGGCTCCAGAGCAAGAGGAAGCTCTTAGCCCTCACGTGACTGGTGAACTCAGGGGGACTGACATGTGGGAGTTCCCCACACCAGAGGAGTACGATTGGTAGGAGAGGGGGTAGAGGATGGGAGGGAGGGACCAGGAGGAGAAAAAGGAGGGGGCTGTGATCGAGATGTAATTTGAATTAATAAATAAACTTATTAAAAATAAACACAATTTAATAAACATGAACCCTGATGTCAAAGCTTTCCAGGTCATTTGTAGATACAGTGATATGAAATTGTAAATCCAAGCTGACAAAAACATGGTTTCATTGATATGGTGAAGAGAATAAGAGTAAGTGTGTAATTAAATAGCCTGATCATAGCAATATTAGCATCTTTATTTCATGAATAGAAGAACAAACCCACCTGAATGGAAAAACCCCTGGCTTGACTAAAAACAAATAAAACCCCCCAAACTAGTGACTGTGAAAACAATCTTTTTGTCCTGAGATACATCAGCCAAGAGATGAGGTTCAGAAGAGAACATCCTTGAAAGAGCAAAGAAACTTGGTTATGTTACCTCAATGACATTGTAAAAGAGTTTAATTTTTAATTTGAGTGTAGTTATTTCAATTGTATCCCGAGTGGATTTAAGTTTTTTCTTCTTCCTTCGGATGGCACAAAATCCCAGGGGACTTTTCACAGAATCATGGCCTCAATGGAGAAACTGCAATGATTGCCATCTTAAAGTTCATACCCACTGGGTGAGCACCACCACTTCATCTATCTCCTGAACTGGTGATAAGTACCAACTCACATACAACTGAGATCATTAGGCAGTGTACTGAATTCTCCGTGAACAAATCATGAGGTACACTGAAATTAATTCAGCCTTTTCAGCTTCCTTTGAACAAGTGGTTCTCAACCTGTGGGTCACAATCCCTTTGAGACCATAGGAAAACACAGATATTTACATTCCAATTCATAACAGTAGCAAAAAGTACATTTATGAAGTAGCAACAATAATAATTTTATTGTTGGGGTCACCACAACATAAGGAATTGTATTAAAGGGTCACAGATACAGGAAGGTGAAAACCATTAAAAATCTAGGCACTTCTGTATATTGAAAATAATTCCCAGGAGTACATCTCTGCCACAGAGATTCTAGAGAAAAAAAAAAAGGCTACAAGTGTTCCCCTTGTCTCTGTTCCAAAACTAACGATTGTGTCTTTTAACCCCATTAGAGTGCCACCAAGATATTAAAGGAAATCTGCTTTTCTGTGGAAAATGGCTACTTGCCTTTCTGATTTATGCCTGAAATTAATGCCTGATATTTCTACTGAGATAAAATTCCTATTGTGGCCAAATGTGGTGACTGTTACCTTTCTAACCACCAGGAAAATGAAGGAAGACAAACCAGTTGGTATCCAGCAGTTATATCTTATCATACTTCATAGTATAGTTTCAAATCTACAATGTTGTCTTGGAGTAGAGTTGGCTGTGATGTTACTTGTCCATGTTTACAATTGTAGAAAACATTTTACAAATTAGATTAGGTAAAAATATACTAAATAATCACTGTAGAATTAACTAAGGATTAGACAGGAAAAGGAAGTGAAGTTATTGAACAAATTATGTCTAAGACAGAGAAAGAGGGACAAACCACAGTTTGGGTAAAAGAATGACATGTTTTAAATTTAACACAGAATTTGCACAGTCTCTTGAACTTGGTGTGTAGTGTGGTCTATTTACAACTGCAGAGCTGGGCACAAGTCAGTATTGGAGGAAAATAATGACAACATCAAGGCTTCCAGCAAACACATGAATTTGCTTTCATAGTTCTAGACAAAAAATAAATACTGGCAACTTCACCTGTGTGAACAGTACCCACCAAAGCACCCTCCCATGAAGAACCTTAATATTCTTTAGTGTGCTGAGAACCAGTAAAACCAGGGACAATTAGTTAAAATGTATCCATGGATAGATGAAGTTTTCTTTCCTTCTAATACATAACCAATGGGTGGTTGTCTTAACGTGAGATCATAAAATCAAAACACACAACAGGATATAAATTCTATGTATTAAAGTGTCCTTCAAGTAAGCATTCAGTTTCTCTCATATACATGGTTTGTCTAACCTTTAATAACATATTGCTAAGGTCCAAAATGTCTTCATCAAAGTATCTTAGGGTAAATGTGTCAAGAGTACATTCCTAGGATAGTGATCTGCTAAGTAGGTAGAGCGTTTGCTTAGAATGTACAACATCTCAGGTTTGATTATCAACACTTCAAGAAAAATTAAAATTAAAAAATTAAAAGCACATTTCTAGTTCCTATTCAGGTTCTATTGACTACACCACTATAAATCTGTATTTTATTGAACTCTCTAAATGATTCTAAATAGAAATTAGCATGTGAAAGCTAACGGCACAAAGGCGAGATAGTATTCAACTCACTGTTGGAAAAGAGATAAATTTGAATGATTGTATCAACCTGATACAATCCCTGGCAGGTGGAACTGTTGCTTCTGTACAATATTCTCTCAAGATTTGTGAACGGTGTTTGTTAGTAGACAACACACTACAAAGTTTCTTTCTTTCTTTCTTTCTTTCTTTCTTTCTTTCTTTCTTTCTTTCTTTCTTTCTAATCAGAATCTACAAGAGTCAACCTAAATCTTAATTGTCTGGTTTTTGTTTTTACAACTTTTCATAAATAAAACATCTACATCTCTCTCCTTCTGTCCCTCTGAAAATCCAACCTTAGCAAGGAGATTCTCAGCCCCAAACCTGTGTAATTCTTCGTCAGGCTCTAGGCAGAGCATTCTGGTTTGTCTGGAGCCAGGTTGGGCACAGATTACTGGTGCCTTAAGCCCTTTAATAATACAATCACAGGTGAAATCATGGAAAGTTTCAAGGTCTCATAACTTACAGAAAATAAGGCTAAAATGTTCATCATCAATACTAGCAGTGAGCAGTGCTGAAACAGAGACTGATCCTAGGCTTAGCAAATTCTTTTGTGACGTGGAGATTTCACAGCTTGTCTGGATTTCCTTGGCTTCTGTCAATGGTCTCTCTCTCTCTATCAGGGAGGACCAATAAGGAGTGTAAATAAAAGATCTCTTAAAATATATAATGATGCCACACAAAGAACATTTAGGCAGAGTGGGCTAGAGGATTCTTTCAGATTTGTATTTGTTAATTGAGTAACTGTGTTTTAACTAAACACTGCAGATACGTAGATATCTTTCATTTATTTCCTATGGATTAAATTCTTTATAGTATGAAAGTGCCTCAGTTGAACTTGAGCCAACATAAAATACCATAAATAGGTGTGTTACACACAATGGAAAAAATACTTCTCAGTGTTCAGGACAGCAGGGACTTGACAGCAGGTGAAATCCTATCTCCTTATAGATAATGTATTCATGCGTCAGAGGGCGAAAAACCAACCTCTCTCAGATCCTTTTATGATGAGAGTAACCTCAGCCATGAAGGTTCTTCCCTCACTAAACTAATCAAGTCCCCAAAATTCCCCTTTTCTGCTATCACCTTGGGGGGGGGGGTGAGATATCAGCAGATACATTTTGAAGAGGCACATGCATTCATACCCTATCAGAAAAATGAAAGAGGAAAAAAAATGCACCAAGTCACTCAGTGTTCTAAGGGCTAAACCCTAAGTCTATGTCATTCCATGATTGTTGTGCATTTGTCCAACCAAGTCAATTTAGAACATGAAATCCATTTTTATATTAAAATTTTATAGTAAGTCCAATGCAGAAAACTGTTAAATTAGATAATTTTTAAAAGCACTCTATGCAACCTCAAGGAGAATTTTCTTGGGGCTCTGACATACATACAAAGAACTATTAAAATGGTTATACATACTAACACAATAAACATCACACATTTATAAAAAATACTGTTGAATATCTTTTGTGTTCTTACATGGAGGAGTCATTACTACATGCCGTTGAATGGAAAATAAGAAAAAGTAAGTTAGAAAATAACACACCAAGCTTCCATTTATGAAAAGATAATTGTGCAGTGTGTACACCCTCCAGTATCTAACATTAAGGGATAGGGATTAGCTTAATGGTAGAGCACTTTCCTACTGTGTGTGAGACATTCAGTTCAATCCCAAGAAGAGTACAAATAAACTCAACTATGTAATGATATGTATTTTTAAATTCTTCTTAGCAACTGAAATTTAAAACTGTCAATTCAAAGTTTTTAGATCATCATTCCTACCTTTAAGCTATTTGAGGAGTACATACTCAATTATTCTAAAACTTAACCTTTCTTTCTTCCTCCTAATCCAAAACTGAACTTTTATTATCCCTTTGGCCTACCAGTACTTGAAGTTTTAAAAGGAGATTGTAGGTTATCCTACCATTAAAAACAGGTATTTAATCTATGTGTGGGTAGGCTTTTGACCCAGGTAGCTTCCACCAATACCATCTTCAGTATTCCACATCTTCTGTGAATATGCTGTTGCTGCAATGAAACACCATGACCAAGGCAGTTCATAAAAGCGTTTATTTGGGCTTACAGTTCTAGAAGGATAAGAGTTCATCATGGTGATCCAAAGTCATGGTAGCAGAAGCTGGAAGCCAAGTGCTCACATCTGGAACCACAAGCTTGAAATAAGTACACACTGGGAACTGTGAGAGTCTTCGAAACCTCAGAGTCTTCATTTCATATTGGACAGAAAATTTTTCTTAGATTACGATAAATAAATTCTATTAAGTAATGGATGGAACAGAGAAATGAGTGGCTTCATTACTCACCTTTTAACTTCCTAAATAAAACTTCTACTTTCAAGATTTCATATTTCACAAAGCCAACAAAGATGTTTTCTTGATTCTATTTTATTTTTCTACATTACTATGGATACCTCCCCTGGGTCAAATAACTATTCTTAGAGGGAGTAAAGTCCATTGTTGGAGTAGCCAGAGGGAAGATTCCAGGCAGTACTTGGAAACCTCAGTTAATACTATCAAATTTTGTTTCACTGCACACATGCACATGAATATGTTCACATCTTGGTATTCTGCATAAAGAAATTACTGTAGAGATCACATAATGCTATTGTGGATGACATTAGCAAGTACAGGTGATAATCTGTTTCTAATTTTTACAAATTATGTAACATGTACATATTGCTCTATTCTTTATATATTTTCTTACTTTACAATGCTTGGAATCTACCTGGGGATAAATGTTCTACCACTGACCTATATTCCAAGCCCTTTAGATTTATCTTTTCTAAGATGTTTTTCTAATCTTTTCTAATATTCTTTTTAATGATTCATAGAGCCTTAGTGGTCTGGATAAGCAGCTGAGGTTTGCATAACTAGAACATTTTTAGTTAAGCATGATGAGAAACAGCAATAATCTCAGCACTAAGGACACAGAGATGGGGCATTCACAAGTTCTAAGTCAACCTCAGCTTCATAGAGACATCTTTGCTAAAATGAAAAAAAAAAACAGAAAAAATGCAAAACAACAACAGAACTCTTCTACGAAGCCACCATGTGATATTACCAATTAAAATTTTCATGAAAATGTTTCTCAAAAATATAATCATCTTTTTATATTCCTTGTATGTCTTCCACTGATTCTGAATTCTGCTGAGGTTGTATAAAATATCACTCAAAGGTAGCCTAATCCACTGAGTATAAAAGATATCTCATTTGTATTAGTCGGTACCATGAAGGTAAAAAACACAGAGATTGTGTACTACAGACAAGAGCAGATTGAGATACTATCTAAATCAATGATAACAGCTGTTTCACAATTAACTTCTTAAATTCAGGATCTCATCTATGGCATGAGATGCAGAATATAGAAGATCCTCCAGAGAAGTTAGCTACAAGATTAGAGTTCAGTGTGCAACTACCACCTGCTTCTGGTTCTCCCCTGAGTATTCCAGTACCTTCCATGGGAGTGTCAGATTTCTCAAGCCTCTCCCCCCTCTCTCTTTAATGTTTATTACTTAAAGTTACATTTCCATCACAGCCCCCTCCCTCTACCCCTCTTGGTACCACCCTCCCACTCTGTCCCCTCTCCCACCTATCCTATTTCTCCGGTGTGGGGTGCCCTATATATCAGCCCCCCCTCAGTTTACCAGTAACATGGGGGCTAAGAGCTTCCTCTTGCCCTGAGGGCCTACATGGAAGCTCCACTAGGGAAAAGTGTCCCACTAACAAGTAACAAAGTCTATGTTCCTGTTCCTTTCAGTCTGTTGGTTGTAGGATAGTTATCCTGTACAATATGGCTAAAATCCAGTTATAAGTGAATGGTCTGGGTCTGGGTTAGCTCACTCAGGATAAGCTTTTCTAGTTCCACTGATTTGGCAGTAATTTGCATGATTTCGTTGTTTCTGATGGCTGAGTAGAATTCTGCTGTGTAGCAGTTTTTTTTTTTTTTAAAAATCCATTCTTCAGTTAAAGGACATCTCGGTTGTTTCCAATTTCTACCTATTACAAATAAAGTTGCTATTAACATAGATAAGGATATGTCCTTGTGGTTTGGTGAAGAATCTTTTGGATATATACCCAGGAGTGGTATGGCTGGGTCTTGAGGTAGAGCTATTCCAAGTTTTCTAAGATATTGCCAGACTTACCTCCATAGTGGTTACACCAGCCTGCACTCCCACCAGCAATGTAGGAGGGTTCCCCTTTCTCCACAACCTCGCCAGCATGTGCTGTCATTTGAGCTCTTGATCTTAGCCATTCTGACAGTGTGAGATGGAATCTCAGAGTCGTCTTGAGTTGCATTCTTTGATGATTAAGGATGTTGAGCATTTCTTCAAGTGTTTTTTGGCCATTAGAGATTCCTCCTTTGTGAATTCTCAGTTTAGCTCTGTACCCCATTTTTAAATTGTATTATTTGGTTTCTTGGTGTTTAATTTCTTGAGTTCTTTATAAATTTTGGATACTAGACCTCTGTCAGATGTGGTATTGGATCCCAAACCTCCCTTAATGTGGAGGAGCTCTATGGTATTCTATCTACTTGGGAAGCCTCTGAAGTAACTCACAAATATAACAGAATTAGTGACACCTGCTCCAGCTTTGTAGCTTGCTAATTGGATGAATGTAATCAAATAAAAATTAATCATCTATAGAGTAGTAATACTAATGCCTCCATGTTCTGTTACACAGGAATAATATATAAAGTATTCAGTACAACATCAATAACTAGCCATTGCAGTTATTATTTCTGTGTGTATTGTATTTGCATGAGAGAATGTTTGTGTGCAGGTGCACACACCCACACACCAGAGGAAAGCAGTTGGTGCCCGCCTCTATCACTCTTTGCTTTATTACCCTGAGACAGGGTCCCTTAATGGACCTGGTTCTCACCATCTCTAGGAAAAAGATCTGTCCCAGTAAACACCTGGCACTGGGTGTATAGGCCCATGCATAACCTAGCCTAGATTTCAATGTAGATGCTAAGGATCAAGACTTATGAAATGTTGATCTTTTTGATTCTCTAATTTTGCCATTATTGTTTCTAAACTACCTAGCTGTTACAATAAAGAGAGGCCCTTTCATCTCAGTCACGCAGGTGAAATATATTGAACTGAGCATCCACTGACAACCTTTACAAAGAAAACTGAAACAAAGAAGAAATATAACTGAAAAAAGGAAGTGTGAGATATTGAGTAACTGGTATAGGCTTACATTCACCAAATATCAAAATCATAGGTCACTTAAAATATTTGAATAAAATGATTTCTATGTTAACTGTTTAATAGTGTTTTACTTGTGTTCCAATGTGGCATTAAATGGAAACTATTCCCTGTGCCCAATGCAAATAATAACCAAAGAAAAGATGTGTTAATTTCCACAGTGTAATCACATTATCTTACAGTAACAGAGAATGACAGAACAAAGATTCATCTTTTCAGTATGAATAATGTTGTGAAACCAACACAACAATAAACAATTTTTTCTTAACATCTGCAAGCAACCCACTATTTCAGCCAGCTAATGATGCTTTATGAGTCCACTCAAGATATATGGACAGCTTCAAAGTGCATCTTACAACAAACAGACAATTCAATCCTCTTTTAAAGCAGCTGTATTTTTTCTCTAATATAATGTGACTGTTTCAACCTTTTAATTTACGCTGAATTTTGACTTTAATAAAGATTCATCTGACAGAACACCAAACTTCATTTTTAGTGTTTGTTCTAGATTCAATAAAAGGAAATGCAGTAGCTGTATCAAGGAGCATCGTACACACCCCATTATTGTCTCTGTCATTTTTGATACTTGTGCTTGCCAGAAAATCTTAAATAAATATGGAGCATTAGAAAAATTATTTTCTAACTCATTTAACAAAGGTATAAATTTAATTGATTCAAATCTTAAGTACTAGTGCTAGAATCAGTGGTGAATACCATTTACTGCTCTTGCAGAGGACATGGGTTTGGTCCTCAGCACCAAAACTATCTTTCCTTCCAGGTGCAGGGAATCTGCTGCTTTCTGACCTCCATGAGGACAAAAGCATGTATGTGGTATACATACCCATTAGTGAAAATAATAAATAAATCCTTAAAGAAACTGGCAGGGCATACAAAACAACAACAAACCATACGCACTCATAGTTTTCTAGCACACAGGTCAGCAATTCTATAATTCTACAAGTGCTAATTATTTAAGACTTTACTTTGGTGGACTGTAAGGTCTCAGTCTCAGCGATTCAGCTCTGCCACTGTGGTAAGGAAGGATCCTAGTCAGAACATGTTGGCCCAGGCATGCCATCACCCTGGTTTCCACCTGTGCCACCACCACATTTATTTATAAAAGCATGGGCTGACAGGGCTTAAAGAGCAGTTTATAGGCCCTTGGAGCAGAAGAGGGATCATTCTCAGAATACAGAAAACACAATTCACTTTGTAGAACACTCTGTGCAGAATTCAAGATGGAATGGTACTAAGCCACAAGTAACTATTCAGCTTATTCTCTATCCAAGAGTCTGTATTAAGTGCCATGAAGGTGCAGTAGTAATATAAGATCAAGTTCTTATCCTCAAGGAACTCATGATTTTCCAGGGAAGCCAAGACTTGCACCAAATATATTGACAGTAATGCTAGACATTATATAATGAAGTGTTAGGTAGATAAGCTTAAATTAAGCTCGGGCCTTTCAGGGCTCCACTGGGTATATACATTTATTTAGTATATTTCACCTAAATAAGTTGAGTGAATAACACTATTATCCCTGGAAAACAAAAATCAGTGTCTTCTTTACCAGTTAACTTGTCATGCATAATTACTTGTAATTCTATATATCCACTTTCTTGACATTCATTCAATCATAAAAGAAATTTTCAAACATCTGCTTAGAGATGTTTGAAATATAGAGTCATATGAAATTGAACTTGATTACATTTTAATGATGTTAGGGAAAATAGACTTACCATTTATGTTCAGGAAATATGCATCAACTTCACAGAAATTTTTAATTAGACTTACAAATTAGTTTGAATCCAGAGACCTAGATCCAAAAGAAATAAGCGTGAATTAGAAGCATGAATACCATTATTTCAAAAAACAAAAGCTTTCGTTACATCCATTTGTCTCCTATTAAACTCACTGGTAATTAGCAACAAAAAATTGTTAGATATTAAGTTTTTGAACTTCTCTGGAAATAATGTCCAAAATAAAATGGGTTTTTAAGTACAGCCATGTGAAAATTACTACATTTATAAAAAATTATTCAAAGCTACAACTCAGGAGAAGTTTTTCTGCCATGGCCTTTGTCCAGGGCCTGATAAATTGTTGTTCTGAGGCACAAAATTGTGGCGATTTATTAAGCAAGAAAGATCTTAAAATGTTCTTTTTTCACATTTTTAACTTTTAAATTTATGAACTATTGAATATTCTCACCGTATGCAGCCTGTCCTGTCTCTTTTGGAATTTGCTTTTATGAAATAAGTTTGCTTTTAAGAATAAAGTTTCTACAACTGCAGACTGACAAAACAGAAAAACAAAACACACAAAGCCTACTCCTCAGCACAAGAAATGTCCGTAAACAATATAAATTATTTTTGCTGCCCCTGCTTGCCTCTCAGAGGTTGGATGTAAGACTCTATTGTTAAAGACACTGTGCACTTAGGGTACAGGATTTCTGATTTGAGATGGATCTAAACTGAAAGTGTCCTTCCTGTGGTCTACCTCCCATAGTATCATAAAGTATTATTCAAGTTGCTAATGGAGAGAATCAATTAACAGTCTTACCCAGAAATGACACCACAACTATAACCAGCATAGCAGGGGATCTGCAAAAGTCCGACAGTGGCACTCACATTTGGCAGGAAACAACAGCAGTCGAATTGGACTTAAGACCCACTCAACAGAAGGGAAAGTTTCCTGATCTTGCAAACCTAGCTACCTTTCCATGGCTAGTGAGGTCATAAATCCCAAGAGAGTCTATTACTACCACTTTTCTAGGCCAATATAATTCCTAGATACATTCTAAAGATATACAGATGACAAAAAAAAAAAAAAACCTTAACTATCACACTTCTCATCAAAGAAGCTTCTCTTTAGATCAAGTTAAAGGCATTACAGAAAAACACAACTGGATGCAATGCAGAGATCAGTAGATCATAGAGAACCCAGCCTCAATGATGTATAGGCATCCCAGTTCCTGCATCCACAGCTCAGGGAACATCAAAGAGGAGGAGGAGGTAAAAATATTATTAGAGCCAAAGTACCATAATTTTAACTATGAGACTGTCTGTCATATAAATGGCTGCATAAGCAGGACTTGAACTGTGGAAATTTCAATAGACATGTTACTATGGAAGGGGGAAATTTTATGGTGTCCTACACAAAGACAGATAGGCAAATAATGACTACTAGGAGAGGGAGAATCGGCTCTCCTGGGGATGAACCTCCTAATCGGTTATCCAGTACAAAGTAGTCAGCCCCCAAACCACAAATATACAAACAGCAAAAATGGATTACATAGATTTTATTTATATATTGGAGCATATATATCAAAATAATAAAGAAGGGACTGGAGAGATGGTTCAACGGTTAAGAGCACTGACTGCTCTTTCAAAGGACCTGGGTTCAAATCCAAGCACCCACATGGCAATTCACAGTTGTCTGTAATTGCCGGGTGCGGTGGAGCACTCCTTTAATCTCAGCACTCGGGAGGCAGAGGCAGGTGGATCTCTGTGAGTTCAAGGCCAGTCTGGTCTACAGAGTGAGTTCCAGGACAGTCAAGGATACACAGAGAAACCTTGTCTCGAAACTTCCCTCCCCCCCCAAAAAAAATAATAATAAAGAAAATGAGGCTAACAATTTTAAAGTAGGTGGGACAAAGGAGGATTTGGAGGTAGGAACGTGGGAAGGGATGGAGAAAAGAATGGGAAGGGAGAAGTGACATGACTATATGCAATTTAAAATGTGCTTTAGAGGAGTTGCAATTAAGTGGAGCACTACACCATGGCTCCGACAAACACCCTTAAAGCAGCTCCGGTCGCCATCTGAGGGTAATGGAGGTCAACCAGGAGTCATGTGATCTTTTAATGGTTGCCACAGACACCAAATACTTCTTTCTATTCACTTACCCATTAACTTGGGGACATCTTCAAATGCTCATGCCATGACAGTGTTTTGTTTATTCCTTTGGGATGCCCTTAGCAGATTTCATATTCATTCTTATTAAGTGAACCCACCACCGCCCATGTGGAGACGCGCACACGTGTTTCTGACTCTGACAAATGGCACAGAGCCTAGCTTTCCTTTTATTTCTAAATACACTTCAAGAAAAGATTGAAAGCGGATGCGATTCCAGACATAGTTTCTTGAAATGTAACACTTCAGCACCGAAGGAAACAACAGAACTTTCCTGTTAGGGAAACAAGTAAGGTCATTCTTCAGCCAGCTATCACAGCCCTCTGTCAGGCTATAGGAGGCTATGGACACATGCCCTCTGAACGAGAGAGACGGTTTCCTTCTGATCATGCAGGACCCATGAAGACTGACTCCACAGTGAATCACTGGTGACTTGTGGTTCTGTCCTCCCACCATGTTCCCAAGAATATTTATCAAATCTTAGCCTAAAATCACTCACACACACATACGTTTTTATGTCTCCTTTTCTATATCGAGTCTTCATGGCATATAAAACTTATACTAAATTACTAATTATGTTATGTATTTTTTTTCTTATTAACAGACCTTGGCATAGAAACCTAAGCCATAAATTGTTTGGGTTTTTCTTTTCTTTCTTTCTTTCTTTCTTTCTTTCTTTCTTTCTTTCTTTCTTTTTCTTTCTTTCTTTCTCGTTCTTTCTCTTTATTCTTATCTCATACAACACATACTGACTGCACCTTCTCCTCCTTCTCTTCCTACCAGTCCTCCCCTCCTCACCTCACCTCTCCTACACATCCACTACGTATCCTGTTCTCCCTTCAGAGAAAAGCAGGACTCCCAGTGAAATCAATCGAATTCAACACAACAACATGCAATAAGACCAGGTATAAATGTTCATATCAAGGATGGATGGGGCAATCCAGTAGGAGGAAAAGAAGTCACGAGCAAGCAAAAAAGTCAGAGACACCCGCACTCCTACTGTTAAAAGTCACACACACACACACACACACACACACACACACACACACACACACACGCACACACGCACACATACACCACACACATACACACACACACACACACACACACACGCACACATACACCACACACATACACACACACACACACACACACACACACACACACACACACACACCAAGCATGCATGCAGGCTCTATAATTGCCCCTTCAGTCTCAGTGAGCCCCTATGAGCCCTGATTAGTTCAATCTGTGGGCCTTGATCTCCTGGTGTCTTTGACCTCTTTGGCTCCTATAATCCTTCCTCTTCCTCTTCTCCAGGTTGCTCGAGCTCTTCCTAATGTTTGGCTGTGGACCACTGCATCTGCTCCCAGAAGAAACCTCTCTGACCACAATTATATTAGGCACCAATAAAACAAAAACAAACAAACAAAAAAAACCATGTTTTTTCAGTAATAAAAACAGGTTGCCTTAGTAGTAAGCCTTGTCACTGGGGAAGAAAAATACCTTGCTTCAACTGGACACAGACTGCTGTCTGAAAAGGACAAAACTTGGAAGCAGGTAAGTCGACAGCCTAGCTATGCCAAGACAGGGTAGGTAAGTCCTTCATAATTCCTGCTTTACAATCAATGTCTGTCAGAGATACGGAGCCAAGAGGCTGAAAATAGATACTTCAGTGTATTGAGAGAAATTGGGGACTGTCCAGGCAGCCAGTTGTCTGTCATTTCTTAGTTTTGGAAGCTGCTGGCTCTGCACTTCTTGTATATTCAGATATATTTACCCTTCTTAGCTCTATGATGTGGTTGAAGACTAGATGGTTACAATCTCACAGTTAAATTTTAAGTTGTTTAGGAATTAAAAGGATGTTCTAGGTTTAAGAAGATGTTTTTAAGTTGGTAATGCAAGTTAGGATGGAACCTGAGTTAGGTATAGAACTTCAAACTCATGGAGATAGATGGATAATAAAATATTAATATCAATTACCAAATATATATGGACTGGACATTGGGAATGTATGTTATACCTTTAATTTTCATAATTGTGTCCTCATTATTTAAAAAAAGAGAATTATGAGTTCTGAGAGAAGGGGGAGAGGGTGGGAGGGTGAGGCCAGGAGGGATGGAGGGAAGGGACAAGATGGAGATGTAACTTGAAGTAATAAAAAAACCATTAAAAATAATAAATAAATAAATATTTAAAAAACAGACAGATTAAGCAACCAGTATCAAAGATTCTAAGATTCTCTCCCTGTACTTTGCCTTCTCAACATATTGAGCTACCCAATAATTTACATATATGTAAATTCACCTTAAAACTAGAAATTATTTCAAAATTATATGTGGGAACATCCCACACCAGAGGAGTAGGATAGACGGGAGAGACGGTAGAGGGTGAGGGTGGGATCAACTGAAAAGGATGGAGGGAGGGGGCTGTGATAGAGATATAACTTGAAGTAATAGATAAATGTATTTTTTAAAATAGGGAAAATAAATAAATAAATAAATAAATGTATAAAAAATTAATTAGTGCTGGTAATTCCCCTGATATGTTTTTCCTCTGAGGAGTCCTTTAGGTTTGGGAAAGTATGCTAAGATGATAGTATGTGAAAGGTCTTTGTTCTGATTCCCAGTACAACACAATGAGGAAAAGTCAATTAAAGGGCTTTGGAGGAGAAAAAATTATGCTTACCTGTAGTGATATAGTCTGTCTTTAATTTGCACCATCCATTCAAACATCAAGCAAGTAATTATGAAATTGCAAAGTACTTTGAAATTGCTTCAATTCAATTCATAATAATACAAATCAAAATACGTTTTAATTGATTGTTACATTATCATTGTTATTCACATAAATAGCCATCACACACCAGTTACATTTTAATCAATCCAAGTATTAAATTGTTTCAGCTTCTTCTGTATTCTATACAGTCCACTCATACTAATATTTCTGCTCCTACCTACACCTTGCATCATGAGCTCCATTCAATTAGTAAGACACTTAAAAAATATTTGCAAAAATATGTATTGCATGACCAGGTGACTCGCTTTCAGGAGATATTTTTCCTCTATGACATAAGGAAAGAACAATGTACAATAAAAGAGCTGAGAGTTTTATTACATAATGTCAAAATTTCTCAGATATTTTCTGCTGCTGATTTGCTCCTGAGCTGGAAGAACCTGCTCCTAGAAAGACTTGTTTCTGTTTCCTGTTACATTGCAGGCAGAGCTGGGAAACAGTTTAAAGGGAGGAAATGTTTCCTTGGGCTCTTTCAGCCCATGTTCAGCTGGTTTCGTTATTTTCTGAATGAAGTGTCGCAGAACTTTGCTTTAGGGTCAGCATCACAGCATGGAAGTCCTGGAGGCAGAGAGAGAAAGGGAAAGCTGAATCCTGAGGTGCACCACCAGTGAACTGGCTCCTCAAACTAGACCCCACCTACACTTCGCCACTTCCCAGTAGTGGCACCATATTATGAATCCACCAAAGGCATTATTCATTCATTTGCTCACAGACTCCAGGATCCTGCCACTTAACAAAACCATGTATTACAGTGGTACAGTCCCCCTCAGGAATAAAGATAAGCTCTTAGGACCAATGTTTATATATATATATATATATATATATATATATATATATATATATATATATATATAAAGGTATACATTAAGGTAAGCGGGGCATGGATGCACACCCATAGCCTCAGCACCAGGGAGGTAAGGCAGAAGGATCATAAGTCCAAGGCTACTCTGCGGTATCTAGAATGTTCTAGGAAACACAAAATTATAAATGAGATGTTGGCCTCCTGAAACAGAGCTAAACTCATGTAAATTAATCTCATTCTGGAATAACTATAGACAAGGAAAGTAGACTCTGATTAGGGTAATACTTTTTTTAATGATGTATCTTATTTTTAATAATTTATTTTTTATTTCTTCAAGTTACAGCTCAATCACAAACCCCATCCTAGTCCCCCCTCCAGCCCGACTCTTCCACCCTCTTCCCCCTCAACCCCCCATCCTCTACCCTTTTTCTTTTAGTTTAAGGTGCTTCCTTTTCCCCCCAACATCTACCACCTTTCAGTCCAACAAATGGCTCTTTCTCTTATAACTATAAATAAAATACAAAACAACAGAAATAAATAGGCCAAATTATGAGAGTCATATGGCTTAGCATACATTCCCAATGTTCAGTCCATATGTATTTGGCACCTGACTTTAATGTTCTACTATCTAACCATCTCCATGAGTTTAAAGTTCTATATCTAACTCAGCTTTCATACTAACTTGCATCACAATTTTAAAAACATCTTCTTAGATCCAGAACACCCTCTTGATTCCTAAACAACTCAAAATTTAACTATGAGACTCTAGCTATCTAGTCTTCAACCACCTCAGAGACCAGAGAGGGATAAATATATCTGATTATATAGGAAGTGCAGGGCCGCAGCTTCCAAAACTAAGAAATGACCTACCAGTGGCTGCCTGGACAGTTCCCATTTTCTCTCCATACATTACAGCATTAGTCTTCAGTCGTTTGGCCCAGTTTTTCTGACAGACATTGATTGTAGAGCAGGAGTTATGAAGGACTTGCCTACCCTGTCTTGGCAGAGCTAGGCTGTCGACTTACCTGCTTCCAAGTTTTGTCCTCATTCTGTCTAAAGCTGAAGCAAGGAGTTTTTCTTGCCAAGAGAAAGGCTTACCACCAATTCAATCATTTCCCACTGGAGATTCTTCGATGCTCATCTTCTACTTGGAGTAGAATAGACGGTGCTGTCAGGAGCTGACATGTCTCGATATCAAAAAAATCTTAAGTTAAGAAAACATCTTTGAATGCCATATTCTGCAGATCTCTTGAGGTTTTTGAAGATGCCCTATCTATCTCTTATATTTAGATAAGCAAATGTTGCTTGTCACTTAGCAACTTGATTTCTGAGGAGCTTAGAAAATAACTGTGATAGACTGTCATAGTAACTAACAAAGTGACACGCTTGCATGACTATTAGTTTGCATTTCTTTTTTTAAATAATTTATTTTTTATTTCTTCAAGCTACATCCCAATCACAGTCCCCTCCCTACTCCCCCCTCAGTCCTACCCTTCCACCCTCCTCCCCCTCAACACCCCATTCTCTTCCTTTTTTTTTTTTTTTAGTTTAAAGTATTTCTTTTTCCCACCAACAGCTCTCCCTTTCAACAATTAAATTTCTAGCGATATTGTCTAAGAATGTCCCCTTCCCTTCTTGTTTGTGCTGCTATCGTTTGGCTTATTTTTTACTTTTTTATATATAATTTATTTTTTATTTCTTCAAGTTACATCTCAATCACAATCCCCTCCCTACTCCCCCCTCCAGTACCACCTTCCCATCCTCTTCCCTTTTTTTTTTTTTTTTTTTAGTTTAAGGTATATCTTTTTCCCCCCAATAGCTCCCCCTTTCAGTCCAACAAATGGTTCTTTCTCTCACAACTATAAATACAATACAAAACAACAGAAATAGATAGGCCACAACTATGAGAGTTACATGGCTTAGCATACATTCCCAATGTCCAGTCCATATGTATTTGGCACCTGACTTGAACATTCTACTATCTAACCATCTCCATGAGTTTAAAGTTCTATATCTAACTCAGCTTTCATACTAACTTGCCTCATAATTTTAAAAACATCTTCTTAGATCCAGAACACCCTCTTGATTCCTAAACAACTCAAAATTTAACTATGAGACTCTAGCTATCTAGTCTTCAACCACCTCAGAGACCAGAGAGGGATAAATGTATCCGATTATATAGGAAGTGCAGGGCCAGTAGCTTCCAAAACTAAGAAATGACCTACCAGTGGCTGCCTGGACAGTTCCCATTTTCTCTCCATACATTACAGCATCAATCTTCAGCTGATTGTCCCCGTTTCTCTGACAGACATTGATTGTAGAGCAGGAATTATGAAGGACTTGCCTACCCTGTCTTGGCAGAGCTAGGCTGTCTACTTACCTGCTTCCAAGTTTTGTCCTTTTGGACAGCATTCTGTCTACAGTTGAAGCAAGGGGTTTTTCTTGCCAAGAGATAGGCTTGCCACTAATTCAACCATCTCACACTGGAGATTCTTCGATGTTCATCCTCTACTTAGAGTAGAAAAGGGGGTTTGGTTTATTTTTTTATTTTTTTTAATAATTTATTTTTTATTTCTTCAAGTTACATCTCAATCACAATCCCCTCCCTACTCCCCCCTCCAGTCCCACCCTTCCACCCTCCTCCCCCTCAATCCCCCCATCCTCTTCCCTTCCTTTTTTTTTTTTTTTTAGTTTAAGGTATTTCTTTTTTCCCCCCAACAGCTCTCCCTTTCAGTTCAAAAAATGGTTCTTTTTCTTATAACTATAAATACAATACAAAACAACAGAAATAAATAGGCCACAATTATAAGAGTTATATGGCTTAGCATACATTCCCAATGTCCAGTCCATATGTATTTGGCACCTGACTTTAACATTCTACTATCTAACCATCTCCGTGAGTTAAGAGAGCATCTCACTGTGTAGTTCTGGCTTGGAACATGGTACGTGAACCAGACTGACCTCAAACTCACAGAGACCCCCCTGTTCCTATGTATGGGATTAAAGGAGTGTACCACAATGCTGACCCTTCAAATTGCATTTTAAATACTATTCAAAGCTAAATTTTACTGATTTTTAAAGTATGTGTTTCTACTTCAGCATTTCTGAGGAGGGGCTCTTTGTAACGATCAGAACCTTATGGTTTCTTAAGAGTCAGGCACCATTTGTGCAACAGTGTCCCTGCCTGACAATGCCAGGCCTCCGTTGTCTTTAGTGATGACACAGCAGAGAAGGTGTCACTGTCAAACAACAGCAAGAATGAGCCATAGTTGCTGCTTACAAGCCTGCATGAAAGGCTCAAGAAAGCCAATCCATCAACACCCTGGGAATGGGTATTAGCACCTGAAAGGAATCCTAGAGAAAACAATAAACTAAAAACCAATAATAATAGTGGGGGGTGGGGGTCTCATGATAGCAAAGCACAGGGGATTTTGAGAAAAAACCCTAACATCTGTGACTAGAGAAAAAGTGACAGGAAAAAAATGACATGAGCTAGGCTGAATCCATACGTGAAGTATAGAAAGAACACTTTAAATGCGCGTACTATACTCTCACCTTTTCTGTGTCTTTTGTTCACATATCACATATATTTAACTAGTATATGACAAACAGTTGCTACATAGGAAGAACTATTTCAGCAAATAGAAAATATGATTCTAAACACATATGAAGATGTTATATCAAATTTAATTCACATTTTCTCCATCATCCTAAGTAGTAGATAAGAGTATATTTTAAGTAAAAATGATCTTAAATTCTATAAGTTATGGTAAGTGAAAATTGTGATAATGTCAATTTTAGAGTTAATCTTTTCTCTTAAAATGGAAAAGGTGTTTTCTCACTAGTGGGGAATGATTTTTAGTCACTTTGTTTATCTAAATAACACTGACACAGCTTACTGGATATAGGTTCCTCTTTACTCTTGCCCTTGAACTTAGTCTAATTTAGAAGAAATGCATTAGCTCTCTAGTCTATGTTCTGTGGAACTCATCTATCCACGACAAGCAGTGAATCCATCATGGAATAAAGCTAGACTTTAGCTACATTTGTGATAACAAAGGATTTCTCCAATTTTACATCTCCAAATTTACAGTTTCTTATGACTCTTTGATGTGTGAGCGTGCACATGTGTTTTTAAAAAATAAAGTAGTAGGGGCTTTTCCTACCAAGAGATAGGCTTGCGACTAATTCAATCATCTCCCACTGGAGATTCTTCAATGCTCATCTTCTACTTGGGGTAGAATAGGGGGTGCTGTGAGGAGTTGATATGTCTCGATATAAAAAAATCTAAAGTTATGAAAACATCTTTGAATGCCATATTCTGCAGATCTCTTGAGGTTTTTGAAGAGGCCCTATCTATCTCTTATATTAGGATAAGCAGATGTTGCTTGTCTCTTAGCAGCTTTATTTCTGATTAGCTTAGAAAATAGCTATAATAGGCTGTCATAGTACCTAACAAAATGACCGCCTGCATAACTATTAGTTTGCATTTCTTAATTATCCTAAACAGTTGCTCCAACTGTAGACAGAATGCTGTCCAAAAAGGACAAAACTTGGAAGCAGGTAAGTCGACAGCCTAGCTCTGCCAAGACAGGGTAGGCAAGTCCTTCATAACTCCTGCTCTACAATCAATGTCTGTCAGAGAAACTGGGCCAAACGACTGAAGATCGATGCTGTAATGTATGGAGAGAAAATGGGAACTGTCCAGGCAGCCACTGGTGTGTCATTTCTTAGTTTTAGAAGCTGCAGGCCCTGTACTTCCTATAAAATAGATATATTTATCACTCTCAGGTCTCTGAGGTGGTTGAAGAATAGATAGCTAGAGTCTCATAATTAAATTTTGAGTTGTTTAGGAGTCAAGAGAGTGTTATAGACCTAAGAAGATGCTTTTAAAATTGTGATGCAAGTTAGTATGAAAGCTGAGTTAGATATAGAACTTTAAACTCATGGAGATGGTTAGATAGTAGAATGTTCAAGTCAGATGCCAAATACATATGGACTGGACATTGGGAATGTATGCTAAGCCATATAACCCTCATAACTATGGCCTAATTACCTCTGTTATTTTGTATTGTATTTATTATTATAAGAGAAAGAGCCATTTGTTGGACTGAAAGGGGAAACCGTAGGGGGAAATAAGATATACCTTAAATTAAAAAAAAAAGGGAAGAGGATGGGGGGTTGAGGGTGGGAAGGTGGGACTGGAAGGGGGAATAGGGAGGGGACTGCGATTGAGATGTAACTTGAAGAAAAAAAATAAAGTGGTAGAAAAAAATGACAGAATCTGAAACAAAAATGAAACAACTGAAAAGTTAAAATGTTTCAAGAAAATTATTGAAAGTAATTTTGTTTCCCAGTGTCTTCCCAATACCAAAGGAAGGAAGCTTACTGGAGGAAACACAGGCTTACCTTGAAGAGTGTCCTGGTTAGTAACTGTAATCATTGGCAAGGTGACAGACACATAGAATGAGTTTTCTTGTTGATATGATATATAGTCATATCCCTTAGAAGACGGGGTTGTTCTGGGGATGCGTCATTTTAATGAGTACTTGGAACATGATAGCACCTCAATAATTTTGGCTATACCACAAACATCTGAAAACCAAAACTTTCAATAGATATGCCCTAACTCTGTAGTCTTTGGTGACCCTACAAGGTTCTCCTGGTTTCCAGAAATAATGTGAACAAACTAGCCATCTCCCCAAAAAATTTCTCCAAGCCATTCTCCAAGATCTACTAACTAGAATTTTTCCCTTAATTGAACCATAAATTTCCTTTTGAGGCCATGAAAATCCAATCTGAATGATATATGGTTTCTAGTGCCCAGTGGGAGACAAGCCAAGAAAGTAACATCATAGCCAGCTGTGGGTGTGTAAACTCCAGAAAAGAGTTTCCATACTTTCATCTGTACAGTGTGAGTCTCCAGAGAAGTCCTAAGGGTTATGAAGAAAAGCTGTTGGTGTTCTAGAATATGGAGGGGCTTTATAGCTAATGTACACAATATACTGTCTAATCTCAGAATAAAGATATTTATTTTGTACACCATTGAATTTTCTCATGATTTTTGAAGATTCTTTATGCAAATACCTGCCTTAATCAGCTATATTAAGAAGTTTACATTTTTTTTCTGATAAAAAAATTACTGTGAGTACATATAATGGTGCATTACCCCAAATCCTAATGCTCACAAGCTGAGGAAAGACGATCAAGACCCTGAATCAAACCAGTGCTGCAATTAATTCAAGGCCAACCTGGGCTACACCGTGAGACTATCCCAAAAAAAACAAACCAAGACACAGGAAGTAGTGCCTGTCTATAAAACAGGTTTAAACTTCCCTCTTTTACTTTTTGCAGAAGGCCTTTGAAGGAGTCCCAGGTGGGTCTGAGGTGCTGCCCAGGCTTGGTGGATAGATATGTGCAAGGAAGCTCCATATGGAAAGCCAGGGGAGCACTCAAAGCTCAGTGAGTAGGCGCTCGCTGCCTCACCTGGAGGACATTACCTTATCCAGCTGTACTTTTCATTTATCATTCTCTTGTTTGGGATGTTTGTTTGTTTGTTTCTCTCCTTAAAATTTATTGTCTCTGCCAATGAGGACATAAATAAGTGAAATTCTGTGGGGAGTCAACATCACATTCAAAGACATAAGCAAATTGATCGTTGGGAGATGAAAATGTTAGTGTATATTGAGGTGTGTCTTTCAAACAAGTGTGAAATGCTAAATTCAGACATGGACTCTGACTTAGTTAGCTCCAGCTATTATAGCAAAACTGTTATAGCCAGTGTGGTTGAGAAAGTTTAGGACTGAATAAAGTCCTGTGATTTGGGCACCGACTAATTCAATGGGCCTCTGATGCATGTGCAAGAAGAAGATGAAGCAAACTCTCTGGTCCCTTCTCATAAGAACACCGATCTCACTGAGACAAGCCACATCTGTGAATGTCTTTAGTGGTAATCGGATCCCAAAGGCCTACACACCAAAACCATCATATCTGATGTTAAAGCTTTGACATAAATTGTTATGTTAAAGCAATAATGACACAATCCATCCAGAGGAACTAGACCTAGTGCCATTGGAATATGAATATAATATATGGCACATCTTGATCAATGTGTCCTTAAGTGACTTTATTTTAACATGAGACCAAACAATAATGATAATAATTAAAGTTGATTTAGTACTTCCTACTGACAGTAAGCTGGAGTTGTCTCTTATAGTCTGGTTAGAGCCAGTCACACTCAGTAGTGAAAGTATTTACCAAATTTTGCAAACACCATGAATTAGAGCATTTACTTAAAGAGCCAGCACCTTTTACCAGCACACCAACAACTAGTACATATATCATATGGCTCTATTCCAAATACTTTAACTTTAAAACCATCAAATGAGACAAATACTATCAATTCCCATCATTTATAAGGAGGAAATAGTGAATAATAAGGGACTTTTCCCATATTAAACCAACTTCTGTAATAGAATTATGATCCAAATGGATGCCAACTGATTCCATAGTCTGTCCTCTTAGCTACTTCTCTCCCCTAATATCCTCTCCATTCCTACGTCAAGTTCATTTCTTGTCCTCACACTTTGAGAGTGTGAAGCTCTACCCGTGTGTCACTGAACTAGAATCTTTATCCACCAGACACAAAAGCTTTCATAGTAATCTGAAAATAAAAACTACTATTAGAAAATTTTCTTAAGCCTTTTCATGTTTAACAGAAAAGCTCATTTAGTTGCAAAAGCAAGAAGAAACAGTATATGGTATTACTATCCGGTACTAAATGCAAAAATATAACTGAAGTTTACATGCTCAGGAACAAAGGAGCCCCCTTGCAAACACCATGGGTTTCCAACTGAGAGGCAGATATCTGTCTAAGGCCAGTTTTTACTTGTGTATGAAAAGAACACTTTGCTCACCCTGGGAACCGATAGTCAACAATTTTAATAGTCATTCTAATTCTGAAATTTTCCCTTGGACATCTACTTCAAATACACTTTCACTAACAAATCAGTCCAAGGTTTACAATGTATGCAACTAGGCAGTATTATTTCAATCTCTAGGAAGTGATATTTCCAATGATTACTCCTTTTAATTTTGGGTAAAAAAAAAAAATCTTATCAGAACATCTTTATAAAGTATATGGATGGAGTAGTGAGCTAAGGTATAGATATTTTGATTTGGCAAACTGGTTAAAAAGTCATTATAAACAGTGGTCTCATTACCTAATTACTGAACTAGAGATTTTATATTTAAAAAGAAGAAAATGAATGCATTTCATTCAAAAAAAGTAGCTAAACAATGTTTGATTCATTCAAGAAAATAAAATGTATCCTTTGTGAAAGGAATAAAATAAATGTGACATCTTAAGAAAGAAATAGTTTATTCGAGCTTATGGTTTCTGAGGGAAAGTCTGTAATGGTCTAGGAGGGATGGCAGCAGGCAATCAGAGCAAAAAGCTGAACAATAATGCTCTATTCACACACAGGGAACTGAGAAAGCAAACCAAAGTAGACAAAGCCTATGTAGAACATTCTCATTCAAACCTCTACACAGATGAACTACCCCAATCCTGTGCAATCTCTGTAGAAAGCTTCAGTTTCTTCCTAGTATTACTATTCATTCTCTGAAAGTTTCCAATCCTTCCTGTGTGGATCATGTTAGCCTAAAGCCACAATACTAGGCATCTCCAAGCTCTCAGTGTCTGGCCAGTCAGGAAAACTGTTCGGTTGTGTTCAGGCTTACAGCTCCTGCAATGAGGCTTGGACAGGGTGACCAGATGGCAGGTAGGGAACAGGTTGGGCCTCAGCTTGTTTGCTTTCTGATGGGCAGGTCCTGACTACTATTGCAACTGTTTAAGGAAATAAGGTTAATCCAAATTGCTTTATTATACCTTTACCAGAAGTAGAAATTAGATAGATAACTCCTCATTTTATTTTGTTCTTGTTGTTCTTCATTTTATGTTGGGCACTAGAATGGTAAAGCATAGGAAATAGAGGATTTATATATATATATATATATATATATATATATATATATATTCTTAATGATATATATATATATATCATACACTACTAATCTAAATAGATTATGTACCACAAAGAACAATCAACAGCATGAAGAGACAACATACAATAAGAGAAAACATTTGCAAAATATACACCTAACCAAGGAAGGGTTAATATGAAAAATATATAAGTACTCATAAAACAATTAGAAAACTCAAATAATCCAACTAAATTAGCACTATGTCTAAATTGGCATTATTTTTAAAAAGACATACAAATGTCAACAGATTTTTAAAAATGTTGACCATCACTATCATGGAAGAAATACAAATCAAAAAACCACAATGAGACACCAAATAACCAGAGTAAAGATGGCTACTGCCAAAAAGACAAAGGGTAACAAGTGCTAATGAGGATATACAGAAAAGGGAAAGCAAGTTATTGTAACTGCTGTGGAAAATATCAAGAAATCCCTTGGTAATTAAAAATAGAGCAACCATATTTATCTGAAAATCGCAATAAAGTGTACATTACCTGAGGAAAAGAAATTGGTATTTCTTTTCCTATTGAGATACTTTCCCATGTTCATTGGAACATTATTCACACTATCTAAGGAATGGAAAGTACCTAAGTATCCATCACCTAATGGAAAGATAAGGACAACATGGCACATATACACAATGGAAAGATAACCACCACTGAGACCTCCATTTACTAAGTGTAGTAATGTTACCAGCCACAGAGAGGCATGCACCATGTCACCTCCCTACCTGTGAGATTTAAGAGTGAATCTCCCTGCAGATGAGGGGGTGGAGAGTAAAGGGAGGTCAGGAATAGGAGGAAGTCTTGTCTACATAGAATCATGAAGTTCTGGGGTGTTTCTTACTGTAGAGAGACTAAAAATTCCTAAAGCAATCAATCACTATGTAATTTCAAAAGCTTACAGGAATACTTTGAGGGGCTTCAGCATTAAAAATGATGCTTATTGGAATAAAAGGAAATTTAACCTTATTTGAATATTATGTACTATGTATATGTACCAAAATATCACGTTATTCCATAGACATGCACAGATTTATGTACCTTTGTTTCTCTTCTGCCCATGTCTCTCTCCATTTCTCTACTTCAAAAGAGATCAATAATAACAATATATATTGCAATAATATTGCAATAATAGGTGGAGTTAGGATGCAATATTGGCATATTCATATTTTCTATATTTTCACATTTTATAATTAAAATATAAGCCTGTAATTATAAAAGTTGTGTTTAATGAACAAGTAAAATGTTATATCCCTTCCTAATTTATTTCTCTAATAAATATCAAGTAATAGGTATATGTTTAATATGAAGAAAAGATGGTTCCCAACAGTAACAGTCTCTATTAGCCCTTAACAGTACTATTTTCTCTTTGACACCTCAGAACTTGTAAACCTAAAATCCTCCACCAGGTTTCTAGTTTTGTTTAAAGAAACTTATTTTAAGCATTTACATTTGCTTTGTTTTGCTCTACACTACTCAGTAACTGCTTCTTTAGGCTTTCACTTGCACACTGGAGAGTAACAGCTTCCACATGTGGGCACAGCGTCGTGTGCTGCTTCCGTGTCCCTCCTTAGTTCACTCATTCATTTGCCTCTGTGTGCATTTATTCAGTAAATCCGTGGAGCACACAAATATTGGACAGTACTTTTACATTCCTTCAAAATCTCCCACTAACACACTAATTATCTTTACGATTACTAAAATAATTTTATTGCAGTAATTTTTTGGGGAGGTGTTGGGCATGTTGCGTTCAGTGGTGTGAGTGTGGAGGTCATTGTCTGGGAGTCAGTTCTCTTCTCCCACTATGCAGATCCCAGGATTTGAACTCAGGTCATCAGAATTTAAAACAAGAGCCATTAACGACTGTGCCTTCCTGCCAGTACTCGTTTTCATTCTTCTTGAAATACATATTCTCACAACACGGAGAAATATTGGGAGGGCATAACCAGAGCGTGAGGCTAGGCCTATCCACCCCCTTCTGGTCCTAAGCCCCCAAGCTTTTATTATTGTACTATTATTATAAATATATATTTAGAATGAATAACTAATAGAGTGAAAAACATATCTAACACCTTACTATGCCAGATTTGTGGTAAAATGTCACATTAGAATTTTTTTATGGCTTTAATAAAAGTGTAAATGTAATAGTATATGATTGCGTTTTTTAGCCAGTAAGTAGTGTTACTTCTTTAAACTATAAAAATTAATCAATATTAAACTCTAAAAGTTTTTAAAACTTTCTAAGCTCTTTGTATTTCAGCTACAAACCATGATTATAGAATACACAACAGAATATGAACACTATAATTAACACTGTTCTTTTAACATCTTTGCATGTCTAATTTCAGCAGACCTAGTGCTCTTTCACTAATAAATCACTTAATTTAAACGAGATATTAATAAAAATAATTAAAATATCAAATGAATAAAAATAAAACGAGCAAATAAGAATTCAGGGCAAACACTGTAACTAAGTACTCAATGGGACTGTATGAGCCACATCTCTGGAGGAGTCAGTAGAAAGGAGACCACTACTGACATTTGAGGGAAAAACAGTTTACAAGATTCCTTCTCCTCTCTACAAGGACTAGAGCCACCTGTCCTCCTCCTCCTGAGGATTCATTTTGGAAACTGGCAGCAAACTTTAAACACTGAGCAGCTTTTCATGCGACAATTAACATTCACACCATAAGCCCTGGATTTGTAGAAATAAATCCCCCAAACATTTAGGCAAGCTTCCAACGGAATCTCTAATGAGAATGCTTTGCAAGCTTAGAGTCAGTGAAAGGTGATTTTATGTTATGCAGCCAGCTCTGTCACTACATTTCAGTAGCACCTCACTAAAATGTGAGGCCCCTATGATTCATCTGCAAATGCTCCCAGGCCCTCACGCCCTCACTTGAACAAAGTTCCTCTCCAGATCATGGAGTCTGTCTCCTAATACCTGAAGTTGCGTCTTCCTTCTTTGAGCAACATTTCCTGAGGGATGAATTGCAAGCAAAAAGGAAATTCATTTCAGGAAAGCTTGTGACTTCCCTGAATCCACAGCTGAGCTTGCCAGAAACTGAGGCTGTACGCCAGCTCATTATTACTCTAGTCATGTGGGTCCTCCATCAAGCAATTAGGACATAAAGAATTTTATTATCCTGCAGGGAAAATGGATACAGGGACGCACTCTGTGAACAGAAAGAACAAGAAACTCAGAACTTCATGGCATTGTACACTAGCCAATGAGAACTCTGTATTTACTGCAAATGCAAACAATGACAGCCACACGAGCACCACAAATAAGCTGGAAAATTTATTTTCTCTTCTCCATTTGTACCCAGATGACAGCATTTAGATCCTTGCTTTGTCCTTTCAGGCCCGGGTCACACTTTCTACTTAGGAGTTAGTTCAAGGTGTAATTTAATAGATGTCACTAATTTTTTCTACAGCAGCATCATTCAGCACTGGGCCAAGTCCCATACAGAGCACTATAAAGTAACGGAAGCCATTGATGCAGAAAATTATTTTAACTGCATGGGCCAACTGAGCAGAATAGAGCTATTAGCTTAAAGGCTTTTAGAGACTTAAATGTATGGTAGCATCATGTTCCCTGTTGGTTATATTTATTTATCCTTAATGATCAGTCCACTACACTTACATTTCCTCTTTTAATTCTCAGACAAATTAAAATTTAGGTAAATATTTTATTTTTAAATTATTGTTCTTGTAATTAGCTTTCCTAACTAACATGATTTTTTAAAAGCTTTAAAGTGGGGTACACATAAAATTAGCTTTTCTGCCTCACATAAGCATGCATTCATGTACATACAGACACACACATATAATCATCATCATCATCATCGCCATCCCTTGATTGGAGGGAGTGTGAATGCGGAGGGATATTTTAATCTGCTCTACAGAGTGTAGGTATGTATATTTTGACAGTGCTCAAATGATAGCTAACTTTGTGATATAAAACTTAGGTTATTTTCCCAAAAGTGAAGAGAAATGGGAGAAAGAATACAAAATAAATACCTTTGAAGATATACATGCAAACTAAAAGGGAGAAGGCCTCCTTGCCCTACTACAGGTCTCTAGGTGGCTAGGCTCACCCTCCAAAACTGTAAATCTACCTCTAAGAGTCAGGCCTTTTGCTTCCAGGTTTCTGGAGAGGTAGTCATTGAGTCTCAAGCAGTTGAACATATTACATCAAAAACCTCTGCTAAATCCCACCAACCACCTCCCACTTCAGATTTGCCTTTTTAAAAACATTTCTTTACCTCAAATTTCTTTCAGTCTCTACAGACTTCCTTTTCTCTCCAAAGAATTCAATAAAATGTATAAACTCACCTGCCATATTAGAAAAATACTTAGAAACATTTAGAAATCCACACTATTACCAAGACTTGTCTACCAAATTCCTTACACATACTTGAGTTGGATGGCAGTTGGCATCAGTCTAGTCCTAAGAAAACTACTGTGTCATCATGAGCATTTATCTCCCTTGTGCCTTCAAATCTCAACAGAATTATCACCTAATGACAGATACTTTTTTGAATTTTTTCACAGTGTCAAATCTCTTTATATTGTCCACCATGGACACTCCACCACAGCAAGTCTAAAGGCAGTGAGACTGTAGTATCTGTTCTGTGTTGTCTCCAGGTCTAGCCTGCTGCCTCAACTATTGAAATTAATCTAGTGATGCCTCTTACACACATGATTCAATGAATAGTTGTCTCTAGATGTAGATAGTATCCTTATAAACAGTATTCCCAGGATTTATCATTTAGAAAAGACATTGGTCAGAGTAGCTTCCATTGTCAAATCGATACACCTGGGAAGAGGGAACCCCAGCTGAGGAACCACCTTCATCAGGTGGGCCTGAGGCACATTTTCTCCATTGTTTGTTTATGTAGAACCCAGTTCACTGTAGATAAGGGATTACTTATACATTTTCAGCTGGGCTTGAATTGTAAGATAGATAGCTGAACATGAGTCTTGTAACAATCCAGAAAGCATCATCATACCTCCTGGTCTCGGCCTCAATTGTTGTCTCCCACCTTGAGCTTCCCTGGATGGTGGAAGATGAACAAACTCTGTTCCCCAAGGTGCTATTGGTTAATGCTTTATTATAGCAGCTCAGAATCAAACTAGGGCAGTTGGTACCAGAATGTGGAATTGTTACTCTAATGGACTTGACCATATTATGTGAGGAGAGGATTGTGGAAGAATTTGGGAGATTGGGATTGAAAGGGTCTTGAGTACTCAGAATGTAATGGAGTATTCTGTAGGTATCTCTGACCTCCCTGAATATTCCCTTTTTCTATACCAGCATAATTTAAAAAAAAAAAACACCATTCTCTTTCAAAGTTATTACAACTTAATCAACAAATTGTTTGATTGCTTTGTGGTCATGAAGAACTTTAGGGATTCTGGTACTAACTCATGTCTTAGTCCACTTGAGATGGTATAAACCATGGTATATACCATAAACTGGGTGGGATATAAAACACAGGTTTACTCCTCACAGTTCTTCAGATTTAGAAATCCAAAAGTAAGAAGGCAAAGTTTCTATACTCCTTGATGTAGAATCCAGTCCACTGGAGTTCAGAAACCCCTAGATCAGTTTTTGGAAGCAAAGTTTGCACATCTTCATAGAAGCTGTTCTAGAGTTCACAGATGAGAGATTGTGGCTATGTCTTTGCCTCATAAGAAGTTCCAATGAGCTTCTAAAGGCACTAACGTATTCATGAGGGTGCTGTCCTGGTGACCTAAAGTTTATATATATATATATATGTGTGTGTGTGTGTGTGTGTGTGTGTGTGTAAAAACATTTTTACTAAAAAGGAAATAATATTCTCATTTTTGAAGCTAAGCAGCAGAAGCAACTACTGAAGTTTATTAAGTACCATAAAATTAGAGTAAATTAATATTTAATCCTCAGACCTTATGAAATTACTTCAAATAGGAGATTTAAGACAGCCAGTAAATATAATGTAAAGTTTATAAATTCACTGTATAAAACATTGGTTAATAAATAATAACTGTGTGTTATTATCACTATAACTAAATAAAGATAGTTTCAGTATTTCTTAAAACTTAATGTTATTTTTTATTAAAAATTTTCACACAATATATTTTGATCAAGTTCCTTTCCCTTCCCCAACTTCTCCCAGATTCCTCCCACCTCCCAAACCCCTTTTCTAAAGGCGCAGGATCTAGGTGGATAGGAGGCCCAAAGAATGTAAGAGCCAGATGTGAAGTATGGCTCCAAGGACGCAGTGTCCTCCAGACACCACTGGAGTGAGTACAAACGCACAAGTGAGCTCCTGAGGACTGCAGCAGCGTGGGCAGGGCCTGCACAGCTCCAAGCCGGGTGTGGTGCTAGAAATGAGAGCAGGAAGTGGGCATGGGGTCCTACTACCAAGAAACTATCTACAATTGATACCTGCTAGGAAATGGAAAATCATCGTTTTCCAATGGCCTCCCACTGGATGTATCAACCACACGCTAGAAAAAAAACACATGTCCAGGAGTAATTGTCCAACACAAACAAATTCAGCAGCATTTTTGTAGACTTTTCATTTTGCTTTTCTTTTCTTTAGCATTTTTAGTCTTGTTTTTTTGCTGATTTGTTTTGATTTTTACTTTTGTGGGTGAAAATTGTTTTTTTTTTCAGTTTTATTTCTTGTTTTGTTTTTTGTTTTATGAGAGAAACAGTTAATATTTCACCATAAAATTTTGGGTGAAGGAAACAGCAATTCAATACAAAAAGAAACTTTTAAAAGTACAACCAACGCAATGAGAATTTCTATTCAAGGGATCCAATGTTAGATTCCTATTTTCTTTATAGGAATATAGGAACTATGAAAATGAAAATAATCATAATATATGAACATACCAAAATTAGGGGGCGTCCTTTTTAGGCTTAGAGAATTATAGGACTAACATCATAGGTTATACACTCTACCTTAAAACATTTAAATTCCAAAGTAAAATATCAGACTATGTGTAAGTCCCCAATTGCAGTTTGAAAGTGCTGCTTAGTTTTTCATCATGGTGAAAAATGCATGAGATGACAACTTAAGAAGAAAATGATTAGTTTAGGGTTAGTGTTTCTGAGGGATGAGGCAGGGCATGACAGGCACAGGAATGGTAGATCTAAGATGTTTATCTCACAGTGGCAAGGAGACAGAGGGAGAAGGGAGGGCTGAGAGACAGGAGCTGGGATTCTGATGGCGAGGTAGGTCTTTTCAAGGCATTCTCCCCTGTCCTATCTTTTTCTCATTAGACCTCACTTCCTACTTTCTACCAATAATGGAATCTTATTATAAACCCATCACTACATTAAGCCATTTATGAGGTCAAAGCTCCCTAGATCCAGTCACTTCCCAAATCCTCATCTTTCAACGTGGCTGCACTGGGTGCCAAGTCTTCAATATGAGTCTTGAGGAAGAAGCTTTATATCCAAACAATAAAAAGATGAGACATATCTTTTAATTGTACTAGTGTCTTCAGTGATTCTTCACATGTCACACATGTACAAATACATGTACATATATGTGTAGTGTGTGTGTGTGTGTGTGTGTGTGTGTGTGTGTGTGTGATATTGGATGCTGACACGTATTATAGGTTGTCAACTTGGCTACATCTGGAATTAGCTAAAGCCTAAACCACTGGGCACACATGTGAGGGATTTTTCCTGGTTGGATCATCTGAGGTGAGAAGACCCACCATAAATCCAAGGCACACCTTCTGGTGGTAGCCTATATGAAGGGCATGGAAGAAAGAAAATCTTCCTCTTTGTCTACTTGCCGTCACTCATGCTGGCAAGTTCATTCCTTCACTGATGCTGGAGTCTACTTCTTCAAGATTCCAATGTATGCTGAAGACCCATTGTGAGACATCCAGCCACACGAACCAAACAACTATTGGATTCTTGGATGTTTCTCTCTGGAGACAGTCGTTGTTGGAATAGTCAGACCACAGCCCATAAGCCACTCTCATAAATACCACATATGTAAAAGCCTGAAAGCTCAAAAGTCACTCAGATTTTGTCTTTGAAATTCTTTAGGATTATTGCTAGTAAAAACACATATTGACAGTAAGAGCTATTCACAGTTAAGTGGGATGTCTTTCTAAAATGCATTAAAACACCTGTTTTTTTAAAAATTTAAGATGGTTTGCTAAAATAGCAGTATGAATATTCAAACTCTCAAACAGGTGTGTTTTTAACAGCTACTGTCAAAAATAAGCCCTGTGATGCCTGGAGCATCCTCATTGAACTTCACCAGCATCCACAGAAGACCCATCCAGGAATAGAATGTGGTGATGCTGTGCTTGGGTCCACACTCTCCTCATCTTATTAAAGACTTAATGGCACCACTGACAAAAGGAAGGACATAGGAGTCTGGAGAGTAAAACAGAATTTATTGGCACAGCTGGATCAGAGAGAGAGACAGGTAACAGCTGAGCCAAAGAACCAAGATTGTCAGTGGGCTAAAGAAAGAAACCTAGCAGCAAACAGAACGTATTTGTTCCATCGCAGCAGTATCTTGAGAATCCACAGTGGGTTGGACACTTTGACCTTAAGAAATTTGTACTCTAGGAGAAAGGGCAGGGGCTAATCAAATGATACACAATATATACACAAATATATGTATAAATGTGGTTTAGGGTAGGATTGCTGAAGGAAACAGACATATTCAAATGACAGCCTAAGGGCGGCTGGAAATAGACTAACTGAAGGTGATCAGCTTAGTTCTGGAGGATCATGGGAAGGCAAGAAGATGGCGAAAAGAATCACATTTGACCTGGTAGAACAACATATGCAAAGAACGAGGCAGGGAAAACCAGGATTAATTTGCGGAACAAATGTGCAACTAGAACATAGAAATAATGAAGGATCTGGGTCAGCATGGAGAGAGAAACTTGTTAGAAGTTACAAATAAAGTGATGCTTCCCAGAAAGTAGGAGATGGTACTGCTGTGGGGTCAAAAAGGCATTTTCTGGAAGCCAAGGCTAGCACTCAGTACCTAAAGGCAAACAAACATAACTTCAACAAGCATTTCTAAAAGATAATAAGAAGTAAATTATAGTTAAGATCTGGTGCTGTTTGTCCATTTCTAACCAGCATTGCTTATTTCTTCCGTATAGCCAAGAGTCAGGCCATAAAGTCTCCAAATAAGATTTAAATGGGGTATATCAAGGCTTTCCCACTCACGTTGTAATTTTAGTCATTTTGTATAACTTGTCTGTACTTCAGTTTTCTTAATTTTATAAAGTATCAAATTTATCGCCTGCCTCAAAGAGCTAACAAATCACATGTAGGGTGTAACACATTGCATTTACACATATAAATGCTTGGGATGCATTTAGAATACAAGAACTGTTGGTTATCACGGAAGCCTGCATCCATCTCTTCAAGAAATTTAACTTACTGCAAATACCTGCCAGCTGCACCTGAGAACTTACTTCTTCAAGTGGCAGGCACCAGCTTACCATGCTGCATCCTTGGCCAGCTTCGGCTGAGGAAAAGACTCGAGGTTTGACAATCAAGCTCCAAAGCGTCTGGCGGCAGCAGGCTGAGACCACACCTTCACTTGGCTCTTCCATTTCCACCCCTCTCACAGAACCTTTGCAGAGACCTCTCAATGAGCCTTCCATATAAGCATCCTTCCTCTGCTACTTAGAGATCTGACCTGAAAGACATGAGAACAATTTTCCTGATTGGCTTTCTCTGAGTCTCCACATTCCTTCCTGCCAGATAAAGAACTCAGGTCAGTTGACTTCCAAACATCGTGTCCTGCTGTCTGATAGATCCACATTTGATGCATAAACGTTTTACGTATGCTCCCTGATTGTGATTTATTGCTATGTATTATCTTGCAATGAATGCCATCAGATTATAAACTTTAAAAGAGTAAGTATACGCTGTTCAGGTTTTACTCTTACCCCACCCTGGAAAAAATAGCATTAGTTGTGACATATAATAGAGGGTGAGCAGTTCATTTAGAACCCTGATCCACTTGATTATAAAGTGTTGATAAAAAGCAGATAATGACCCCACAGTAAGCAAGTCAACAACACAGACATGATGGTAGAGCCCTTTCACTTTGGGAATTAACTTGCCCAGATCTAAATGACTCTTCCTCTTCTAGGCTTATACCAAAAGTTTCTTCCCATTACTGCTGCTTCCTTACCACACACCTAACCAAAAGACTTTAAAATCTAATTTAACATTTTGTTGAGTGATAAATAAAACAAGGAGATGAGCAAACCCCTTCTTGCATGAAAATAACTCAGCATAAACCTCTCTACAGCAAACAATTGCCTTCTGTCTTCTTAAACTTCAGCTGGAAGTGCTACTGTCTATGATGCCTTCACATCCAACAAATTTAGACATTTGGCTGGAGCCCAACAAAGGAAAATATCCACACCGTTTTGTTGTAACAACTAATGCTAAATAATCTCAACCTGTAGTTCCCGTAAAGATCAGTAGAAGATCTTAAGTTAGAAATTGTAAATGAACCATTCTTCTGATGGAATCAGACCCCTGGTTAAACAGCGAGAGCACTCAGAAAACTCTAGGAAGTAGACAGCCAGCTCCAGGCGTCTGGAAGTTCACCACAGACACCTGCATTGTGGTACACACCGCCCTCACCCAGATGCACAAGTAGTGTGCACATCTTCAGCATCGCTTAGCTGCTCAGAATGTGTGACTGTGGGGAATCTGATGCTATAAAATGAAGAGTTCTATTTCCCTCAATCATAATCAACAATCAGTCTCTTTTTTTTTTAAATCTGGCTCAAGTGTGCCTCACCAAGAAGCACCAAGATGTTAACATCCTAACATAGTCTCTGTAAAGGAGGAGAAAGGTTTTACTCTAAATATCTTGCTGGTCAGCCATAAATGAAGAAAAAAACATACAGCAAGTTGAACATGTTTTGTAAACTTCAAGATACAGGAAAAAACTCAATAACATCTTCAATAACAAAAGAACAATCTAGAAAGAATGGATGTTAAAATGATATGATCAGGAAAATGGGAAAGGGGGACTGTTTAGGGAGGTAAAGGGAGGTAAATACAGAAGAAGGTAAAGGTCAACTCCAGGATTTAGTTTTTTTGATAGAGGAAATGGGAAAAGGGATCTCTTCAGAGAGAAGGAAAGATGTAAATACAGAAGAAGAGGAAGAGGGATAAAATAACAATGTATATGACTGAAAAGTCCACATGGAAGAGCATGTCAATTGGTCTTCTAATGCCAAATGATCAGCCCTGAAAACACACAAACAAGTAAAATCATATTGACTGAACAGGTTATGTTTAGGATTATATATATATATATATATATATATATATATGTATGCACACATGGACATATGCACACAGTAACAATTAGTGAAGAAAAGAGGTCGTGAGTTTGAAGGAGAATGGTGAATGGCATATGCAAGGGTTTGGATGGAGGAAAGAAAAGGAAGAAATATTGCAATCATATTATAATCTCAAAAAAGATGACCAAATAATTTAAATAGGATGGTCTGATCCACAAAACATAAATTAAATAAAAAATAATGTGGCCCAGAATCATAAGGAAGTTTCCTCATCTATGTTCATAGCAGCCTTATTTGTCATAGCTAGAAACTAGAAACAACCCAGATGTCCCTCAACCGAGGAATGGATTAAAAAACTGTGGTATATCTACACAATGGAATACTATTCATCTATCAGAAACAAGGAAATCATGCAATTTGCAGCCAAATGGATGGAACTAGAGAAGCTCATCCTGACTGAGATAACCTAGACTCAGAAGGATGCACATGGAATCTATTCACTTATAGTCGGATTTTAGCCATATAGTACAGGAAATCTATACTACAACCAACGCACCAAAGGGAACATGGACATAGACTTATTTTATTTTTTTATTTTTTTGTTTGTTTTTTAGTTTTCTCTACCTGGCAATGAGACAGTTTTCACTAGTGGTACTGCCTTGTAGGCCCTCAGTTTATGAGGAGGCTCTTGGCCCTCATATGACTTCTGAACTGGGGTGAGGGACTGTTATGTAGGGACACTCCACTCCAGAAGAGTGGGATGAAAGGGTTCGGGGGTAGGTAGAGGGTGGGAGGGAGGGGCTGGGAAGGGGGGAAAGAGGACACTGTGATGGAGATGTAACCTGAGGCAACAAATAAATAAATTTATTTATTAAAAAAATAATGTGGCCATATTTTCCTAAGACATCAAAAATGGTACATTATGACTTTCTCTTCAACAATAAAGAAACTAGTGTCTCATATCATGTATGTGTGAATGCTGTTATTTACACACTTACACACATACAGAACACATAAAATGTTTCTTAATTTATAGAAAAACATTTCTTTATGATTCTACAAAACATGAGTAGTCTTCCATTTTTCTCCCTGCTAAAAATGTCACAATGAAGCAGTGAAAATACTTTTCCCCCTAATTAAAGACCGCATGCTGCTTCTGCAGTAATTACAGGTCTCATTAGTGTCCAATGAGAGATTAATATGTGAATATATTAAGCAGACTTCAGATAGTCCTATTGTTCTAAGTGTTTGTATTCTTTCCAGTTTGAGAATAAATTATTTGGTTACAACTTGGTTTGTATGAATTTATGTGACTATAATGCTGAAATACTTTTTAATGCTGATAGGCTGGGGTAAGATAAATTCTAGACTAGACTTTGGTAAACTCAAGAAAGAAAAAAAGAGAAGCTTTGTTTGTTTTTTTTATCTGATTTAATATCTTTTCCACCTATCCTAGATCTATGCCATACTTTCTTCACTAACAGTCTTCATCTTCCATAAAAAAGAAGATAAACAAATGTTTTTTAAAAACATGAATTGATTACCAGACTATGCTCAGCAGTGGCTTTTCCCTTGTTACTTTTGTGTCATCGTTAACACTATCAGCATTTACTGTAAAATGGATGACATTATCTACAATAGTAATATTTTAAATAATTTGTTGAAATTTTCAGCTCATTATCTCAAGGAAAAACAGTGTGATATACACATATTCTCCTAGATAGTGAAAAAGAATGCTTTAACATACTTTAAAGATGTTTTATAGAGTAAATATAATTACATTTTATATCCAACTTTCACATTGGATCGTGCGCTCCTATAAGATAGGGTCTATCTCTTATGCAACTTTACACATATTTTATTTTCATTGAGTGAATAAAGGCTATTTGTAGGTTGGAGGGAGAAACTCTCCTTCCTGGCTTGAGGACAAGAGAAACTATATTGGAGAAGATTCTGCAACAAAGAACTGTGGATAGCCTCTCAGATCTGCCTGCATGCCAGCTGAGAGCCTGCAGAATGCCAGCCTCTTCTATGTGCCCCAAACCACCAAACACACATTTTAGGAACTAAAGATAAGCACAATTTAGGAATTTAGCAAACATCATGCTTTCTGCCTAAATTATTCTTGACCTCTCTTAGGAATAAAGTAATGAATCATAAACATTTTAGAAGTCAAGATCCAATATTGCAAGATATGTTTACAAGGATGAGTCAGCAATATACACAAATATATTATACCATATAAGCATTTGCTATATAAGTAAAGCAAAGAATATCAGATGTGGGAATGCAGAGTGGCTCTGGGCTGCAAAGGTGAGACAAACTGACACGAGAACACATATCCTATCTAGGTGGCATAGCCATGTTATTGCATTAAAATGGGCTGTTCCCAGTGTTGCATAATATGCGTTATTCCCAAATAAATTACACACACACACACACACACACACACACACACACACATACATATATAAATTTGTTTTAGGGAGAAAAAGCATGTGCTCCCTAAATATTAAAAAACTGATTATTATAAGATGGTAAGTCTTGACTTGATTGTGAAGCCCTAGTTAAATAAAACACGCATTATTGTTTGTCCCAGGCCCTCATTTCAGAGATGAGGAAAGAAGAATATAATGATTAAAGTACCTCTAAAACCTCTATAATTAGGAAATAAGAAAGCCATTAATTATAATCCCAGTTCATGTACTTGGAAAGGTAATAAAATAATAGGAATTAAGGGTACACGTGCAATACTTTTTAGTGTAAATTATTAATTTTTGGTCATTTTCTTGAACAAGGTACAGATAGCCATATTGGAAATGATAAGCTGATGAGGCTAAGGTAGTCTTTGTCTAGACATTCAAAAGTCAGAAGCAAAATAAATGTAAAAGCTGTGCGGTTTAAGAAGCTTTGCAAGTCACAATTTACCAGTCAGTTGCAAGGACAGCATTGTTTTAAATGAGTTCACTGCGGAGTGAGGTTGTCAGCTTTCCCACTTTCTCCTTTGTCTGAACTGCATGCCCTTTCCCCAGCAGAGAGTGAATGTCATATCACAGCTGGGCCTCTCGGTATAGAGACAATTAAAGGACTCCCAGTAGACATGTTGCTTCCCAAGGCTCATGGGAGGTAATGAAAGGAAAGGCTTCCAGCATCCTGTCTGCCTGTGAGCCATGCAGTCTTTCAGTGAGCCCCAGACTGATTTAATGAGCTGGTGGTTGCGACTCAGGTTTGTGAACTCTGTCATTTTAGTGATAATTGTTCAGGTGTGACAGAGGGATGATGATACATTGTGTTCTGGATGGTCACATTTTTATGACCTACAAGTCAGACAAACTGACTGACAGATCATTTAGGATGCTTCTTAGAGAAGATTTAGATATGTAAGATCTATAACAGTAACCATTTTTTTCTTCTTAGGAAAACCCAGTGGATTTTAGAAAGGCATAACTCAGCTTTGTTTATTTAGTATCAAGATGTTTGTACTTGATTCATTCAGTTATACCAATTAATAAAGTAATAACACATTCCATCTACAATAGTGACTGCAAGGGATTCGGCTCTGACATGCTTTGTAGAAATTTCACTTATCACTTCTAGCATGCTAAACTATTATTGGGGATGAGTCACCTAGAAGCTAAAAAGGAGGCATTGAAAAGGAGCCAAGTGTATCTTAATTTTATGAGTTAAACACCTGCTATTCATTTAAAAAAGATTAGGAACTAATGACAAATCATTCAAAGAAAATTTTGCTTCATCTGAGTTTTTGGCTTAGAGTACATTCTCACTGCTTCTGCCTTATTTCCCACTCTGCCACAAAATAAAACATTTGGAAAAAGTAATTACTGCCCCTTGAATATCAAAGATATCTGTATTAAAGCATTATGTTCACAGACTCAAAATTATCAAATTAGCATAAAGGGTTTATTTGGAATCAGATGTGGTAGTGTACACCTGTAATGCCATCACTCAAGAGGCAGAGCAACCTGGGTTAAATAGCAAACTTCAGGCTAGCCAGGACACATAAGGAAACACTGACTCACAACCAGTGAAAATAAATTTCAAAAGGACTTATTTTTAGAAGAAATTCATAAATTTCTCCCATTCCTGATGGCAAAATGAAATCAGTTTAATTCTGACAATTGCTTATAAGTTTAATGTTGATTATTTGTGTGTCTGTGTGTTGCTTTTTGAAAGCAAGCACTTTCTGCACAGGCCAGGCTAGCCTCAGCCTTCATGTCTGAGTGGACCCTCATCACAGGTGTGCACCATGAAGCTTTACAAATCTTAAAATAAACCCTTATAACTTGTTTCCAGAGTTATTAAATTATGTGTATTATTTACAGACTTCCCTATGATAAGTGAAGATAAATTTTCTGATTTTCCAAGAAAAACTCTTCTGGTCAACAATATGATGAGATGGTTGGGTCTGGGTCCAGTGTTTCCAGGTCTCTTATCCAAAGAGCTGAAGATGAAGAGAGATTTTCAATAGAAGTAAGGTAACTTCATTTGGACCAAAGCCAAAATGATAGTGTAGGTTATAGAGGGAGAACTGTCAAGAATGACAAAGGCCACAACAGTGAGAGTCCTCAAGTGTCTCAGTTGTTGTTCACGGCTTCCTTTTAAGGGATCCAGGAGAAGTTTGGTTACTAAAGGAAGTAGCTTGGATGGTTCTCTATTTTGATTGACAGATAAGGTTATATAATAGTTTCTTTAATGTACATATTCCTTCCCATCATGGTTTTTATTTTAATCATATTTAAATACAATTAGGTATATACTTAAGATGGTAAATAAGGGGTCTCCCTAAAAGGTTACTAGAGGACGTACTAATCATGCACCCCAAACCTGGTAAGTCTGGATTGGTCCTTCCAATAAAAAAATACCCCAGTATTTTTGGATTATTGTTGAGTAAAAACTGTCCAATTTTGATTGATTCCAAGGAAAGAGAAACTCACACCATCGTTAAGAAATGTATGGCCAATGCAAGTGGGAAAGGTAAGGAGCTTTGCAGATTTCTAGGTGCATTGTTTGGAGGGAAGTATGTGCAGGTGAAGGAACCCATTTGTCACTTGCTTTATTATATGATGCTTAATATAAACCAAACTGGGGTCCCAAGATAATCTATCCCCTATGCCTGCCTTGATTCTGCTCCCATGTGTGGCTCCAAAATCAAGAGGAAAACTGTTCACACAGTAGCATGCTTTTCCCTAAGTAACTTAAAAAAAAAACACCTCCTTGCAAAGGAGGTTGCTCCTTTAAGTGTCTGTGTGTTGGGAATCTGTAGTGGCGTTGCAATATTGAACCAAACAATTACTGAAGATACGAGCTGGTGAATCAGTTGTAGCTATTATCTTTTTCCTTCTTTCTGTTTCTTTTTCTCTGAACTCTAAGCAACACATCTAAATGATGTTTTAAGGATTCCCTTATCTGAATTTTAAATGATCCTTAACTTCTCACTTCCTCATTTGGGCTTCAGTTTTGCTCTTATTGTGTGTACAGACTAAGTTATCTGATTGTACTTGTTAACTATCTGTCAACCTGACACTTCAAGCCACCTGGGAAGAAGGAACTTTAACTGAGAACATTGCCATTGGATAGCCTGTAGAAAAGTCTATGGGGCATTTTGATTAATGGTTACTGTGGGTAGGTTCAACTCAAAAACGGGCAGGGTAACCCCTGGGCAAGTGGTGCTGGGTGCTACAGCAAAGTGTCTAGTAAGCCACGAGGATAAAGCCAGTAGCAAGTGGTCCTCAGTGGCTTCTGCCTCAGTTCGTGCCTCCACATTTCCAGCTTGAGTTCCTGCCCTGATTTCCCTTGATGGGTTGTAACTGGGGCATGTAAGCCAAATGAACCTCCCTCCTCAAGTGTCTTTGGTCAGGGTGCTTTATCACAGCAGTAAAAGCAACTAAGACAATGATTTTCTAGTTTCATTCTGCTGCTATGGTAAAAAAAAAAAAAAACAAAAACAAAAACAAAAATAATCAAAAAAAAAAAAAACCACTCTGACCAAAGATGAGTTGGGGCTAAAAGGGTTTATTTTGGCTTACAAGTTGCAAGTAACAAAACATACTGAGCCAAGCTGGGTCCAGAACTCAAAGCAAGAAGTAAAGCAGTAACCAGGGAAAATGCTGCTGACTGACTCACGTCCTGGCTCATGCTCAGCCAGGCTTCGTGTGCAGCCCAGGAATACCTGCCTAGGGGTGGGGTGGCCCGTCATGGGCTACAACCTCCCATACCACTCATCACTCAAGCCAATCTCTCAGACACATTGCCACAAATGATTGAAGAAATTCTTCATTTGAGGCTCCCCTCTCCAGGTTACTCTAGGTTTTTAGCTGATGATGAAAACTAAACACCACATCCATTTATTTGGCTTTTTTAGTTCTTACATCTAAGAACTGTTGACTTGCCTCATTTGTTATCAATAAACAGGTTTATCTGTTTTACCATAATCTCACTGGATTTCCATCTTTACATTTAGACACAAAGTCATGGAAAACACAGACTACCAAGAGCCAACAGCCTAACTTCTAAGCCTTTACTTGAATATGTATCTTAGGACAATAAGAATAAGCTGTATTAATAAGTCAAGAGAAGCAGCATGCTTGATGCATGGATGGTAGAGATCCTTGTGGTTTTCAGGGTTCCTCTTCCGTTAGTATGCACCATGGCCACACCAGTCATTTAGGCCAGCTTCCATTGTAATTGGTCAGTTATCAGAATAATCTATTCACCCAACAATATTTACCACATTCCTGCCAGAAGCAGGGAATCTGATAGACACCGGTTCTGTATTAGGTAAGACACAAACTGAATCAGAATGTAGTATTGCTAGTAACACAACATGTGGTCTTGGCCCAACCATTTAACATACTTAGGTTCTCAGTTTTTTCATTCAAGTAGTGGAAAATGTTTAAAGTCTTTCTTTCCCAATTGACTTAGGAATTATTAATGATAATACTGAAAATAGTGCGATTTTTTTTTTTTACAAATGTACTGCTTTATTGCTGAATGGAATTTTGCAATCTTTTAATATCATAGGACTGACAAATAATAATAATGCCACTTTTGCTTACTTAGTGGTTTGACTTTCAAGATCCATTTTTCTAACTTTTTTCCAATATAAGATTTTTATGAGGGCAAAATAATTTTTCCATACCTTAGAAAATAAAACTGAACACCTATAAAAGTATATAACTTTCTATGTTGCTAACCCAAAGTAGCCTCAAGAAACTCAAATGCAAACTGACAATTTGTTTGGAAAAAAAAAAACAAGTTACCCCACTTTTGAAACACTAAGTTTCCATTGCACTGGGTTTCTAGTTTGTCTTTTAAAGTAGTAAGCAAAGGAAAGAAGAAAGGAATATTTTTGCAAGTGCAATATCAATCTTAAAAGAATAAAACCAATTTTATAAGAGAAATCCAGTGCATCCCTCACTCTTTGAATACATTTCGTACATCGTCTCATTTTCTGGATCCTAACTGTATGCTCAGTTGCTGTTGGAATTTTCACTTTGAGAGGAGATCTTGATGTGACAAACAGAGCATAACATGTGATCTTAAAGATAAATGGTTTTGTGGAACAGTGCCAAACAAAATCTCAAGCTGGATTTAGATTTGAACTTCTATGCAAGCAGATGAGCATGTCCCAAACATTATGTCAGTGTGATTGACCCAGCAAACAAAAGTGTGTAACCAATCATCCCTACAATTCAATAGTTTAAAATGCAATCACCATGTGACAAACACAAGAATAAAATGGCTACAAATACGCAGCATTGCATGAGTAGCCACTATAGGGTTTCACAGAAGTAACCAGCAGTGCATATGTAACATATATCACTATGACAAAAAAGCTGCTACATACATACATATATACATACATACATACATACATACCTACATACATGTGTGCATTAATGTGTATGTACATTGTATGTATTTGTATTTCTTGTAAAGTATATGGTACTGAAAAGAAAAGATTCATCCTCACAGTAAACGTCGAAGCTTTATAGCAATGCTTAGTGTAAAGTAAGAGACATAAAAGGCATAAAATCCAATCTGATGAATTTTATGAATGTTGATGCTTGGAAAAGCCCTATGCTTTCATGAGAGTTACGATTGCTGAGCAGAATCAGACCCTGGAGACATGACCACCATGTATCTCTTGAGTGTTACATTTATGTATCAGGATGCAAATGAGTGGCTGGCTCCCCCAGTACTCAGGGTGGGAATATGACCTGCTCACCTTAGCAACTGCCTCAGCTACTTAGCCATTTGGATTGTTCTATCAAGAGACCGTTTTCTGGATTTATTAAAACCTGCTATGGTCCCATTTTACTAACATGTAAATGTAGGCTTCTGCCTACAAACTCCTTAGGACATCTAAACAGCTGAGAACAGAAGGACTGAACATAAAAGGATTGTACTAACATTTTTAACCATTTTTCCATTTTGGTTCGGGCCCCAAACAGGTTTACTACGACCCAAATCAGCAGGAAGTCATTTTAAGAGAGCGACGTCCCATACCCAGAGGGTGGGGAGGGTATTTCTCCGCCCCCCCCCTTTTTGGTTATTTGAAGGATAACTGAAAACTCTGTTATTTAGGGGAAGAGATTACAAGTTGTTAAATGGTCCTGTTTAATGGGTTTTAGAGGTTAGACCCAGAGTATTCCTTCTTTCCCTTTTCTGTATCCTTCTTTATCTCCTATGTAGGAATGCACGGACTTGAGAAAAATTGAGACATAGACATAGCACAGGAAGGACCAAGAAGAAGGGTCAGATTATTGAATATGCCCTTATACCTTTGTATATTGATACAACATTAGTAGTATATTTGGCTAAAGTGGTATTGACCATTGTTTATTGTGCAAAAATAAGATTGTATTGGACTACGTCGGTATTGATATTTGTATATTGATACAAAATTAAGATTATAGTTGGCCACAATGGTATTGACCCTTGTATATGGACGCAATATTAAGATTGTATTGGGCCACATAGGCATTGATCTTTGTACCATTTTCTTTTATGTGAAGAAAATAAATATTGACTATAGAAAGATAAAGCATGGTCTGGCATAGAAGCAACATATTCAAGAACAAGAGCCAAGTACCAGAGAATACAGGAACAATTTTTTTCAATGTTTACTTATTTCTTCAAATTACATCTCAATAGCAGTCTCCTCCCTCCTCAACCTCCCAGTCCCACCCTCCTACCCTCTTCCCCCTCACCCTTCTATCTGCTTTTTAAATTTTATTTATTTAAGGTATATCTTTTTCCCCCAACAGCTCCTCCTTTTAGTCCCATAAAAGGCTCTTTTTCTTTTTTTTAAGATTTATTTATTTATTTATTTTATGTATATGAGTGTTCTGTTTTCATGCACACTGGAAGAGAGAAACAGATTCCATTACAGATGGTTGTGAGCCACCATGTGGTTGCTGGGAATTGAACTCAGGACCTCTGGAAGAACAGCCAATGTTCTTAATTGTTGAACCATCTCTCCAGCTCCAAGGCTCTTTTTCTTAAAACAATAAATACAATACAAAACAATAAGAACAATTAGGCCACAGTTATGAAAATTATAAGGTATGACATACATTCCCAATGTCCAGTCCATACACATTTGGCAACTGATATTAATATTCTATTATATCTGTCTATCTCAATGAGTTTAAAGTTCTATATCTAACTCAGTTTCCATCCTAACTTGCATTACCAACTAAAAAAGCATCTTCTTAGACCTAGAACATCCTTTTAATCCCTACACAACTTAAAATTTAACTGTAAGACTGTAACTATCTAGTCTTCAACCACATCAGAGACCTGAGAAGGATAAAAATATGATTATACAGGAAGTGCAGGGCCAGAAGCTTCCAAAACTAAGAAATGACAGACAACTGGCTGCCTGAACAGTCCTCAATTTCTCTCCATACATTACAGCATCTATCTTCAACCTTTTGGCCCAGTATCTCTGACAGACATTGATTGTAAGGATTCGTGGGCCTTTAAAAGATTTTAAACTGGGAGTAGACACCTATGATGATACTTTGAAAATGAAATACATGGGATGAATTTTTAAATTTGTTAAGCATATTCTCTTAGGAAATTTTCCTAGGACCCGTAACAGTGCTCACTTTCTGTTACGTACCTTTAGAAACAGGTTGCTTACTCGACTGTTCCCATGATGCTGTGGCAGCTAACACTCATGTGAATGAGTGTGTTTGTTGTGACCTCTTCCTAATCCTGCCTTTACAGCAGTTTATTTCCTAAAAGAGGACAGTATTTTTTATAGAAAATATGAGCGTTTTAAAAATTTATTTATTCATTTATTCATTTGACATCTTGATCGTGTCCCTTCCCTTCTCTCCACTTGTTCCCACTCTCCCTCTCACTCCCTTTTCTCCCTCTTCTCCTCAGAAAAGGGGATTTACCCCCCCCACACACACACACGCACACACACCATCCTGGCTCTTCAAGTCACACTAGGCCTAAGCATTCTCTTTCCTTGAGGGCAGACAGGACTGTAGAATAAAAATGGTTAATTAAATTATTACTTAGTATTTAGATGATCATTAATTGGTTCATCTATTGTTAATCCTTAAACCACCATTATAAATGAATATACACAGACATCAGATGGATTTTAACAAGCTTTGGCCTGAATTGTGCAATCCTAGCCCATCTAAGCTAGCTCATAACCCTCCCATATACCTATCTTTTTTAGAATTATGAATGTATTGAGTTAATAAAATTGACTTTAAAATATTTTGAAAGGAAATTAAGCACTTATAATCTAGATTTTGATAAGACAAAATAAGTAGTATTTCTCAACTTTTAAAAAAGGCAAAAGAATAGAATTTTTTTATATCCTAGAGAACAAAGCCCCAGAAATATAGTTTCCCATGAGACAAATCTCAAAACTGCTCAAGAAATGAGATTCAAGTTAAGCAAAATCAAATTAAGGAATAGATATTGCAATGTGTGATGTTATTAAAATACTGGACAATAAAATCTAGGCTGTTCTCCACCTCAGTACATTTGAAGGATGTGGCTATTTCCGTATCCAATGAATTATCTGCTGTCAGAAAGCTTTCACCAACAGTAAAGTCTTCTGTGAAATCTGTAGTAGCAGCCCTGGCCTGTCGACTGGAAGCTGCTTCCTAGAGCTTACAAAGAAGTGGATATCATAGTAAAAACCTGCCAGTCACAATTTTGGCTCAGCCTTGTCCCTAAAGACAAAATCACCTGCAGTGTCTTGGTCCCTCTGGACGGGTTTTTCATACTACCCCATGTTGTTGCCATTAACCAGTCAGTTTCTGAGCAGAAGAAACCTTAACATTGGCATCCCCAGCATGTTTAGTCTCTGTTTCTGATTGTTTTTTGGTGAAACCACACTGCCATTCTGTGTTGCCAGTTGTGTAGGTTTTGTTTGTCAGTTTTTATTACATCAGATAAGCTTACTTATCAGTTTGTGCAGCCATGTGACTCAGCCACACATCCTGAAAGGAAATACAGACTATGTGAGAAAAGAATGAATACATAGATGGAGATAATATGTAAATTATTTATAAAAATATCAAGACTTAGTATATTCAAATAAATATGCAGACTCTAGAATTAGGGGGATTGCTGAGTAGACCAGAAAAAAAATCACACTAGGTTTGCAGGTGTGAGGATCCTTTGATGTTTAGTGTAGGGTAGAACTTTGCTGTCATGGTGAAGGAACTTGCTGGTGCCAATACTGCTGCCAGGATTCCAGAAGAGATAAACTCAGAAATAAGACAATTAAAAAGTGAGCTGAAAACCCAGTAGAATTGACAGTTAGCTCAGCCACCGACCAACCAGACAAACAAAAACAGCCAGAGTTTGCAGACACTTCTCAGACCTCACCAGCTAAAAGCCCTGGGTCCTATTTCCTAGAGAAAAATGGCATGCCTGATAGTAATAATAATAAGCTTTGTAAGTACTCATCAAAACAGTCTGGCTGCGCCTTAGCACTGAACGCCACGAGGCCAGGACCGTGTCGGGAGTTGGATCCAGGGTTTAATCACCACATCTGCGGAGGTGCTTTTCTGTGTCTCTTCCCTGGTCTCTAAATTTTCAAGATTTCCACCCTCTGTTCCTTTGTCTGCACATTGAGGGAATCGCAGCAGCCACCAACCTAATTCATGAAGGTACACATGTTTTTAATGAGACAGTATTTATATAGCTCTGGGAGCTTCCAGAAGAACACAGTTATATAAATATTTTGGGGTGCTATTAGCATAGCCTACCACATGAAATGAATGCTTTCATTAAAGATAACAGGAAAAATTCCTTCACTGAGAGAGAGAGAAAGAGAGAGAGAGAGACAGACAGACAGACAGACAGAGACAGAGAATGACTATTGGAGGTTTGCTCCTGAAAACCCGAATCTGTCTTCTCTCCCTATTGCTGCCCCTGCAGCATGAATGAAGAGAATGGGAAGTAGCTCAGGATAGATGAAGCTCACATAGATGTTGCTAGACCAAAGAGCAGATTTCACCTAAGTGTTTAAGATTTGAGCTCTTAGCAAGAAAGGGAGCCTGGAAGTCTTCTTATTTAGATCTAAAATACAAACACAGAAATCCTCATAGCACAGCCCCTTTTGCTTTCAACTTAAATTGTCTTTTCTTTAGGAGTCGTGCTCTCAATTAAAGAAACTGTAATTCATAGGGTAAAGAACGAGAAAAACAAAAATTCGTTTCTGCAATAATACTGAACATCTACTCTGTATTTACAGTGAGCCCATGTGAATTTTTATTCATCTTAAAATCACTCTCTGTGGCCAGGCATGGTTATTGTAAGAATATGATTATCTTGCAAAAATTAATTAATATATACATATATATGACTTATACATGATTATATTTCAATAATCAGATAGTATAAAGAGCTCTTACAGAATTTTAGACAACAGTCAGGGGTGAAGTTCTTTATAATAGACATTTTTACAGTCCCTTACCACACTGAGTGTCTTTGTTAGACTTTCCTGAGACTTCCATTTGTGTCAAGATTGAGTAGGTCCAATGGCCACAGATTTTCATGCTTCAGAAAAGAAAAGGTTTTTTTCTTTAATCTCACAAATTAATATTCAATGTGGGAAGCTCTCTCTATTTGCTTGAACTATACGTTATCATATATATACATATACATATAATAATATTTTGGGATATATACATATATTTAAAATGACACTCATAGGCGATTTAACCATAGAAATAAACAATTTTATTACACCAAAATGTTTATCCTTTTATTCATTTATTGCATGCTTCATAGATAAAGAAACAGAAAAAAAGAGGTCTGGGGCAATAACTTGTTTTGTAGATGTCCTGGGCTTCTGCAAGCACACAGAGATGTGTGAGCAGAGTGGGTGTGCTCCGCTGTTCTGAGTATCCTGGAGAATGCCTGTCTTCCTCTAAAGAACAAAATCTAGTAATGGACAAACCATTAATCTCCTAACAGAGCAGATCATATTGAAGTAACATCTACTCTGAGCCAACAAAAACATCTAATAGAACAAGTAGCTGCATTTATGAATGCCGACCAGTGCTGAACCTTTCTTTCCAGTGTCTTTAAGCTCCCAGTCCAAATGTACTGTCAGGGAAGGATTGCCTTGATAGCTCTTTGACTATTGGTCAATGGAATCCGAGAAACATGCAGGGGTAAGATCAGAAACATAAGGCCTCTGGTAGTGCAGGGACACTTGGGAATGAAACAAGCTAAAGTCATCTGAGAGGAGGGAATTTCAATGAAGAAAATGCCTCCATGAGTTTAAAGTTGTATACCTAAATCAAGATAGATAGATAACAGAATATTATTATTAATTGTCAAATACGTATGGACTTGATATTAGGAATTTATGTCATATATAGTTTTCATAATTGTCGCCTAATTGTTCTTAATGTTTTGTATTGTATTTATTGTTATTGGGCTAAAAGGGCAAGCTGTTGTGGGAGGGAGATACACCTTAAATTAAAAAAAAAAAGTGGATAGGAGGGTGAGGGGGAAGAGGATGGGGGGGGGACTGGGGGGGGAGGGAAGGGGCTGTGATTGAGATGGAACTTGAAGAAAGAAATAAATGCTGAAAAATAAATAAAATAAAATGCCTCCATAAGATCAGGATGTAGGCAAACCTCTAAATCATTTTCTTCATCAGTGATTGATGGAGGAGGGCCCAGCCTATTGCAGGTAGTGGTATCTCTGGGAAGGTGATCTTGGGTTCTGTAAGAAAGCAGGCTGAGCAAGCCCTGAAGAGCAAGCCAGTATGCAGCACACACCCCTTCCCTCCCATGGCCTCTGCTTCCGGGTCCCTGCCCTGTTTGAGTTCCTGTCCTGACTTCCTTCAATGATGAACAGCAATGTGGAAGTATAAGCCAAATGAACCCCTCCCTCCCCAACTCGCTTTTTGGTCATGGTGTTTCATCTCAGCCATAGAAACCCTAACTAAGACACTCCCCTTTTCCTGTTTCCCTCATCAGATTACTTATACCCTGCCATTCCTCTCTCTATTATCATTATCACTATGAGAAAATTAACAGGGCTGTGCTGTTACCATAGCCTGACTTCAGACTTCATATTTTTTAACTGTATCCCAAGTGAGTGAGTGTGTGTCTGTGTGTGTGTGTGTGTGTGTGTGTGTGTGTGTGTGTGTGTGTGTGT
>CAJQZJ010000104.1:146866-166742 GCA_907164525.1 Lophiomys imhausi | reverse complement strand
ACACACACATATACATACACACACGTATACACAGACACACACATACACACACATGCATTCGCAGAGAGAGAATAATTTAAAAATTGTTAATTAATTAAATTTTAAAAGAAATAAAAGTGTTGGGTTCCAAGCTACTCCTTTCACCAATGTCTGGACTTAGTTTGGACATCTAGACATGCACCATACCTTCATGTGTATAAATTTTCTCTTCTGAAAAGTGAAAGACTTAGCAAAATTAAAGTCTAGCCATAATTTTATATAGGTGCTATTTCCAAATCAGTCAATGAGTGAGCTAGTTAAACTAATATCAGGCCTTTTAAAGGATGTAATTCCATAGTGATTCACACTAAACAGCACAATTAAGAACATAGTAAAGTTCTCTGAAACTGAATTCCAGCTAACTTTGTTAGTCTTTTTATCAATACAAAATAGGGAAAATAAAAAACATGCTCTATTTACCATGTGATTGACATCCAGATTCAAGAAGTTTTACACAATAGTTCCTATTTGTATGTGTAGGTGGATTGGGATGGGTGTATGTGTGTGACAGTATACATTTGTATATATGCATGGAGAGGACAGAAAATAATCTTGTGTGTTGCCACTCATTTTATTTTTTGATTCAGGGTTTCTCACTGTCCTGGAGATAGCCAGACAGGGTAGGCTGGCAGATCAGCGAGCACCAGAGATCACCTCTCTCTTCCTTTCCGTCACTGGGTTACATGTGTGCCTAGATTTTTCAACTTGAGTGCTATAGGATTCAATTCAGCCCTACATGCTTGTAAGGCAAGCACTTTACCAAATCAATAAAGGAAATACTCCGGCCAATTGCTGCTGTATGCTGTAGCCTTTATTCTTGTTCTTGGTGGTGTTGCCACATGCCTCAGTTCCAACAAGACCACATATTGGTGATTGTCAAGGGGGACACAGAATACTGAAGCCATTGAGATGGGCTTACTAAATATTTCCTTGAATATTATACCCTGAGAGTGTGAGGAAGCATTTGTATAAAACTAAGATGTGGCATGCATGTGAGTTTCCTGTATTGGCCTCTGGCAGGAAGTAGCTACTCAAAAGGCTATTTTTATTGATCTTTAAGGCACAAAACGACCTCTGTACACAAACAACTAATTGTGGGAAAATATTTTCAATATTAGTGGAAGGCTGAGATCACAATTAATTGTGTCTTTCCTGATTATTTTATCCAAATAGAGTTAATACATACATGTGCAATTTCATTCAAGAGCTACCAATCTCTACAATAATATTCATCTTCATGTTCATGTAACAAAATTATAATTCAGTTCCATGAGCAATTTAGAATATGCATTATTCCCTTCATTGTTTTGGTCACTCTGTTCGATCCCACAGTTAGGTGATATCTCATGCTTCTCTTCACAGTTGTGAGGTATACTCTTTTAAAAATATACTTAACATGGACATTTTTTCAGTCCTGACACTAGTCAGATGGTAGGTGATACAATGAAAGAAGTGAATCAGACTTATATAGCACCATTTAGGACTATTAGCAGTAGTTTCTGGTGTTGTACAAATGAACACAGACTAAGGATCTTTAAAGAGATGTGTATGTTGAGAAGAATCCAAAATGATTTTTAAGAATTGGACTTTGACCTGAATAAATTATTGCAAGAATAATAGGCAAAAGCCGGGATTTTAATACTTCATGTCAGATAATTGCATGTAAAAAGCATAGTTGAGTATTTTGTTTAGAGCTTTTTTAATAATATTGAATCATGCTGGGTAGTGAGTTCCTTCATCTTGGAGATCAATAAAACAGTTCAAGCTTTAGAACTAGGTCCCTCTTTCAAGCCATGACTATAAGGAGATGAGACAGTGAACTGCCCAAGTAAGAAGACAGCACTGAGAATAGCCATGTCCACTGAATGTCAGTATCATTAGCATTTGTTACAGACAAAAGGAGGCACCTTGGCAGCCTTGTAAGAATGCCTGATAAGCAGATTCTTAGGCATTCTGTCCATCCAAGTATACTATTCTAGGAGATAAAAGAGTTGCAGACTAAGATAGTGCTATTATTTACACATATTTTGGAAAAGATATTTTCTACCAAGTTCTGATAAATATTTGCTGTATTTCTAAATTTAAGTGTATGTGCTATGTTAAATTACATGCTTTATTTTGCCAGTTCTATAGAATGAGCATAAATGTTCAAGTATTGTTTTTTTTGTTTTTTGGGTTTTTTTTTTTTTTGCTTAAAGTTAAGGTCAATACAGAGATACAGATTTAATAAATTGGTTTTCTTTAATAGAAATTTTGAAAATGTATTAAATCTACAGTAAATTTGTAAAGTTTCCCAATGCCTTGTAATATCCCCTAGTCCCTCATGACAGAATTGAATGGCTAACCAGTTGAAAAATCAGATCACTGTGACTGGGCAAAAAAGATAGGACTGAAAGGTTTCATCTGTCAGACTCCTCACAATGTAGGACTGTCTTTTACCTTTGATACGGCCATACCACAGAGGCAAAGAACTGAGTGGGCAATGCTTATCTAGGAAAGATACTTGAAGGTTATTTTATGATCACGTAATTCAACCAACATGTAAGACTGGAACCAATTCAGTTATTTTCACGATATCCCTGTTAATTTCTGTTGCATCTTTTTTTTTGTTTTGTTTTTTCTTTTTTTCCTTTATTTTTTATTTCTTCAAGTTACATCTCAATCATAGTCCCCTCCCTATTCCCCCTCCAGTCCCACCCTCCCACCCTCAACCCCCCATCCTCTTCCCTTTTTTTTTTTCTTTTAAGTTTAAGGTATATCTTATTTCCCCCTACAGTTTCTCCTTTCAGTCCAACAAATGGCTCTTTCTCTTATAATAATAAATACAATACAGTACAACAGAGGTAATTAGGCCACAGTTATGAGGGTTATATCGCTTAACATACATTCCCAATGACCAGTCCATATGTATTTGGTACCTGACTTTAACATTCTACTATCTAAACATCTCCATGAGTTTAAAGTTCTATATCTGACTCAACATTCATACTAATTGCAACACAATTTTAAAAGTATCTTCTTAGATGTATAACACTCTCTTGACTCCTAAACAACTCAAAATTTAATTATGAGACTTTATCTATCTGTTCTTCAATCACCTCAGAGACCTGAGAGGGATAAATATATCTGATTTTATAGGAAGTACAGGGTCTGCAGCTTCCAAAACTAAGAAATGACATACCAGTGGCTGCCTGGACAGTTCCCATTTTTTCTCCATACATTACAGCATTGCTCTTCAGTTGTTTGGCCCATTTCTCTGACAGACATTGATTGCAGAGCAGGAATTATGAAGGACTTACCTACCCTGTCTTGGCAGAGCTAGGCTGTCTACTTACCTGCTTCCAAGTTTTGTCCTTTTTGGACAGCATTCTGTCTACAGTTGAAGCAAGGGGTTTTATTGTAGTTGGGGCAAAATGACTGGGCTTCACATTAGGCATCCAAAACTGTTAATAACCACTTACCTTTAAATATATTTTATGTAACAACCATTATAGGATCTTTTAAATTTGTCATAAAAATGAAGAATCACTTGATACACAATGTGGCAGTAAGGCAACATTTTAAAGCAGAAGACATAATTTATTGCACAATATAAAATCATCTTGTTCCTGTTTATATTGATAAGATGGTGTTGTCTAGAACTGCAGAAAGTTGTTAGGATCTTTTGTTTTTCTTCCCCAATTCAAAGAAATAAAAGGTAGGAAAAATCACAAGCCACAGCATCCAGTCAAATTTTATTGAAATCACACAGCAGAAGGTACAAAGAACAGACTATCCCTATGGGGATGGGAACCTAAGCAGTGTCCATGCCTGTCTAGATTCTGGGTTCTTTCATGTTTGAGGCATGAGATAGATCTCCTTTCTTCCTCCAAACTGGTTGGTAATTTAGACAAAAACAAGAAAGCTGATTGGTTTCAATTGCACGTGATTTGGAGTCCCTTCCACTCTACCTTGGATAAAAGCCCGCCCAGCCAATGTCCTAGAGAAGAAACTATAAATCTGACATCTTAAGTTTTAAGTGAAATATGTATTTACCTTGGGCCTCTTTTCCTTATTTGCCTATTGGGGAGCTGCTAGACCCCTGTGGTCTCTTCCTATAATTCTCATTTTCTAAATATTGAATCTAATGCTGTATTTTATATCTTTTGGTAATTACTATTACTGAAAGTTTAATGCATTTATATGATGAATTTTGGTCATTCCCCCTATATTCCTTCTGTCAATCCCTTCTCCAATGGAAGCCCTTCTTCCCAATAAGTCCCTCTTACTTTCACATCTTCTTTTGTGTGTGACTCACTGAGTAAAATCAAGTTTCTTGGCTTAGTGTGAGTGGGAGGGGATTTGCTGGAGCAAGTGCTACACCACTGAAGAAAATTATGCTCCACCCACAGCAAATATTAACTGTGGGCTTTGTTTTTAAAATAACTAAATCTAAATCTGAGTAATTCTTTCTAAAGCCTGCTTTGGTGCTCTGGGTCCCGTTTTAGTTTTAGTGACCCGTGTCACACCCGTCTAGTTACATCTTCTTGAAAGTTGAATCTTAGCCTCAAACGTCACTGTCTCTCTCCATCACTCTCTGTCATCTGCACTGTCTAAACAAACAGGTTATTGAATCCAGCCACTTCTCCCTATTCCTATTGAATCAATCAATTTTAATTTATTCCTGCCCAGGTAAAGGATATGAAAGCTTTATCAAATGAGTGGTTATGTTGACAGTTGGTAAATGAGAACATACCATCCTCTTGGGATGAATTATGGGATACTAAATGCCTTTAATGGGAGAAAAATGTTAAATTCTGAGAATATTTTTTCAGAATTTTTAGATTGAGCACCCCAATTGAGTGCCCCAATTTAGCCCAACAGTATTACTTTCCCCTCCTATTTTTGTCACGTATTGCCATGAGGATTCATCATTAACAGAATCAAAGTGTAAGTAACCTTCAAAAGAGGTAGTTATATCATAAACCATAGAGTCACTTCTGGGGTCTGTACTAATTAATCAAATACTTAACCTTTTTTTGCTGCTTATCAATCTGTACACGATAACCCTCTTGGAAACTGGGAATAAAAACATTGTAGCTTGACAATCAATATTAAAATTAATTCTTGTTGCTTTTAACTATGATAAGTAGTTTGTGAATGACTGTCTATAATATAATGAGAGGGAAGAAAGAAAGAGAAAGAGGAGGAGAATACAGAGACACTATGGCATTTTGCCATAAATAATTGGTATATCATATCGCCAACTTTATCTTGATTCAAGACTAGAAAAGGAGAAATGTAAAACTGCTCTATTAACATTGAAAGGAATGAAAATGATCTTTTTCTGTTTGAAATGAAGATAAGATGTGAATTTCATAACCCTGTTGATAATTGAGCATTAGCTCCATTGCCTAATGCCTTTTGGGGGGTAACAACAAAGGATGAGGATTTACCAATTTAAACCCTGGTAAGGAAAGACTGTAATTGCCTTACACAAGAATGTAAAATGTACGAATCCCTCATAAATACACTAACCGTAGGAAAAGTCTCTTCCATAAAATCCAATTTTTGACTCTACTTAAAATATTTTTAGGGACATCAAGAAAAATTATCTCCTCTGTATTGTCCTCTACCAAATGTAAAAGTGTGCAATTACTTTATTTTCAGTAGAAAAGAAATACATTTACAACCTATAGTTAAAAAAATCATAAAGCCCACAAATCTTTTCTCCATGATATCCAGCTTCAAGGAAGCACAGTTCCAGCTACAACAGGAGTTGAGGTTAGCATCATTCATGGTAGTGTCTTCATAACACAAGGGCATTACCATCTGACTTACAAAAAAAGAAGTCATGATTTGTAGTCCTCAAGTATAAGAAAGGTGAACAAACATGCCTACAATATACTCTTTGTGTTTGTATGTGAGCAGAGGTTATATTTTATCAGATCATTTAACTTTGACTCTTACTCAAACAATTTAATAATACTTAATTAATGATGTTTATTTCTATTTTGTTTAAATTCCATCTTTGATTTTAGAGTTAAAGTTGCCAATGAACAGTTCTGTTAATATGAATTTTCATACTGGCCAAATTTTCACTTATATACCTACAACTGAAGTCATAGCCAAGAAATCTCTGTGTGTGTGTGTGTGTGTGTGTGTGTGTGTGTGTGTGTGTGTGTGAGAGAGAGAGAGAGAGAGAGAGAATATTGGTTCTCATATATTCTCCTTATAATAGAACTCTTAACCTTCCTTTTAAAATGAAACATACACTTATTTGTCCTTTCAAGTCACTATTGAAAAGATACAGACTAGATGACAAAAGAAAAAAAGTCCATCTATTGTCTCCCAGAAACACACCTCCCTGGCAAAGTCATTCACAAACAGAGAATCAATAGGTGGAAATATTTTCTTGTAATGTAAGAAATTTGGAGCAAAGCTATGAGAAGTAAAGTTTAATGAGAATATTGTATATTCCCCTGTCTCTGAATGAACTAACTTGAAATACATTCATTCCCACCATGTTTCTGAGCTTAGTATCAAGGGGTTGCTTCCTAGGGAATGCAGTCTTCCTTCTCTGCCCCATCCCACACTCTGCTTCTTTGGGATTGGAGTCTTTAAAAAAAAAAGTAGCAGCACAAATGTAAGTTCCAGGCTCTGAACTTTCCAATAAAACCAGTCATCTCAGGCTTCTACAAATCAGGTTCTTGGTAAACATGGCCATTGAATCAGTTCATCCCAGTTTCTTTTGATCCTAAGTATTGACTCTGTCTCTTGAAAAACAAAGAAATGACATGTTATTCTATCCCCTAATGAAACTATAATGAAAGGGTTTAAAATTTTTAAAAGTAACAATGGCCTTTAGAGACTGTGCAGAATAATTTCATGGTGAAATGGCTCAAGTTGAAATGTTTGTTACCAACTAAGTTTTTGAGTGAGGCTGTAGCTTAGTTTGTAGAGTACTTGCCAGATGTGCATACAACCCTGGAGTCAGTACTTAGGACAGCATAAACTGGGTATGATGACCAATAGCTGTAAGCCCAGCCATTAGGAGGGACGTGAAGATGCTACCAAGATGGTGGAGGACCCCCCCCCTCCACACACACACACACACACACACACACACACACACACACACACACACTCCTGGGGAGCAAGAACTCTCCAAAGCCATAGTGAGTCTTATCTAGAGCCCTCTAGGTTTGAGATTTTGAAGCCTGGCCTGAGACTACCTTGGCCTTGACGTACCCCACATATGACCTTGGAGGGCTCCCTAACCAAGTTTTTCCACACCCCTTAAGCCAGTGCCTCCCATACCATCAGAACCAATGATCAACAATAATGTACTTGTTCCTTCTCTCTTGACTCAGAATTTAGAGTAGATTCTATGAATAACTCACTCCTGTACTTCCAGGTAGACACAGTGGGGTCTCCAGCCTTTCTCCCTGGGTGATTCAAATCCTAGACAAGACTTAGGACTTGGCCATTACACATATGGGATTGATCTCTCAGATACTCTAGAGAAGGGCCAAGCTTCCCAGGGATCTTCCAGGAGCTCTTCTAAGGAAAAAAATAAGAGATTCTGTTAGGTTCAAGAAACTGATTTCTGAACCTGAATGTGGGGCAACTGAGGAATCGCCAGGAACTCGAGAACATTGCAAACGCAAGAGGTTTTTACTGGGATCAACCTCAGGGACTCTCCAGGCAAGGAGAAGGAGGGGACCCTGAACAGAATTTCAGTTCAAGTTAAATACATTTCAGCAAGGCAGAATCAAGCATCATCAAGCAACAGTACTTTGACTGGCTAACATAGGTGACCTAGGAAACAAGGTGGGGATTTCCAAACTCATGACCGTTGGCAACCTGTGGTTTTTGTTGTTCTCCCTGTTGCTCTGGGAACCCGCCATACCCAAGCAGAAACTTGGCCTCCTGGTAATGGTTAGAGCTTCCAAGCCATAGGGGGGTAATGGTGTCAGTTTCTGGGGTGAGTTGACCTGGAGCTCAGGGCCCACTCAAAATTCCCAGGCTTCTGAACCCTGACTAAATTTGGTCAAGTGAACTTTGGTCCTAACAAATCCATTCCTACAACATTTCCCTTTTGTGGATTCTTAGTTGTGTTGATAAAATAAATTTTAAAGGGATCCAGAAGGAAACTCCATAGCCACTTTATTGGAGTTTGTTAGAAAAATAACAGAGAAGCTTCATGTTAAATCTTGCCAGGTGTGGTGGCACACACCTTTAATCCCATCACTCAGGAGGCAGAGGCAGGTGGATATCTGTGAGTTCAAGGCCAGCCTGAATTGAGTCTAGGGCAGCCAAGGCTGATACACAAAGAAACCCTGTCTCAAAAAAAGAAATCTTATTAATTTCTGTAATGAGGATGAGAGAGAAGAGGAAGAGATAGTCATGTCTTTTTGAGTTAGGGACTGTTAGTATTACCTTATATAATTGTGTCTGTTTCACAGTTTCTCTCTTAACCCAGCTAGCATGCAAATAATTGAGACTGGATTATTTTGTTTGTTTAATACACTTTACAGCACAATACTGAAAAGTTTTAACCTATTCTTAACTCTCCGTGCTAGTCTGACTCCCTCTTTATATCTCCAAGATACTTGGAGTTTATGAATTTCTCTCCTCCAGATGCTCCTTCCTTATCTCTGGACCTCTCTGGTGGCTGAATCCTCTACTCCTCTCCTCTAACTCCTCCTCCCCTGGAGGGCAGGAAGTCCAGCCCTATTCTGTCCCCTGCTCAGTGATTGGATATAAGCTGCTTTACTGGCACATCAAGGGACAATTGAGAAGCAGTGTTTACACAACACTGGGAGAGGAGATTCTCAGAACAAGGATTGCAACCAAATATGGGGGGTACAGAAATAAGCATTTTAATTACACAATAACTTTATGCCTACAAGGGGCCAAATAGCAGGAAGGTTCAGCAGGTGAGTCAGCAAGCTGAAGATCTGTAAACAACTGCATGATGGAGGGGATTCTAGGGAGTACAAGTACATTACCTCATTAAGTGGATAATTATTCCTCCCATTTCCATATACATATATATATATGCATAATATTCTTCAATTATTAATATTTCTCAAACATAATCTGAGGTCAAATGTCTTTAAAAATCAACAGCAATAGCAAAAGTAAAGTATTTAGACTAATGGATACAAGGACTTTTTCTACCACTGTATTCTACAAATAAATAATTTTTTTAGATTATAAGATTTCATTTATGTACCTTTGTATGTCTTCCTATTTTTTTGAATGCCATATTTTGATTCTCTGACAGCAGGTACCATTTATGAATTGAGGTGTCCTTGAGGATGATGAAGGCTCTCTAGTCTCAGGTGGGCTGTAGCTTGGGAATCTGGGGTGCTGGAAAACCAGCATCCATCAAGTCCACTATTCTTCAGGCTCCTGCTTCTCAAATTTGAAGAATGACCACAAAAGGGTAAATTTCAGAAGGAAGTTTTATTTAGGATTTTAGGTGATAGTCTAAGAGAAAAAAAAAAAATCAGAGCTCCTGTATAGTAGGAGCAGGTCCCTGGATGTGGTATACCACTGAGCTGTCAGTCTAGAGTCTTTACATGAGACTTAAGGTAGAAACCACAGTGAGGCACAGGGAGTGAGGGATGTGTTTGATCATACTCTTGGTCCATTCAGAATGGGTCCAGGTGCCTCTTGGGTAAAATTGCTTCTCACACATAATATTCAGGCAGGGATGCTCATTTGGAGAAAAATTACAAACAAGAACTACTTTCTCAGCACTGTGACTTCTAACAAGGGCAAAACTACCCATAGGACCAAGGACACTTCTGGCTTCTAGCTGAAGAAAAGAATCAAAACTTCTTCCTTCTTGAGTCCCCAGACTAAATCTGCCTTCCCAGTTTCTGTTTCCTACTCTCATCATTAAGTGGGAAAAATTGAAGCCTTTGTTCCTTGGTGTTGTTTCTCAGGACATAGTACTCCAAGTTGGATTTCCGAGAAGTGGTCCTTCTCCAACCTTCTGTCTTCCTTTCTCAGGGTTACCTTTTTGCTACCTAAAATCAGTCATGGAAATCCAACCTTCTATAACTCAAAGCAAGATATAAAGTTTTAAAATAATAGTTTGTTATTATTTTCTTTTGTTAACCTCTTTTGACCCTTTATGATAGGCAGGAAAAGGAACATCCACATTTCTACCACTATATAGAAATGCCTGGTTCTCAAGACTCCAAAGACCACCCAGGAGCCAACTCCCATGTGAATGCATGAGGGTTGTTTATTTAAGCTCAGAGCTTGGACTCTCAAGGCTCATCAATGCAGTGGTTTGAGTTGAGAGCCCCAAACTCCAAAAATATATAGGGGCTTAGACAAAGAAGCAGGTTCTTTACCATATGATTGGATGACATTTGAGTAACTAGTCATGTCCATTTCTGATTGGCTCATTTTACTGATTAACCATCTGTGGTCATTTTGACCACCAGAGAGTTTGTTTAGACTTTTTGGGTGCTTTCTCAGAGTGAACTGTCCAGTGATGATGAGGGAACATCCCTGGAATGCAAGGTCGGATACATTTTGTTGTTGTTCTGGAACTGGAGGTCAGCTCTGAGTCAAACTTAATACAAAATGCAATCTTTTTTGAAGATGGATTTAGTCGGGCTCTACAGAAAAGACCTGAATTCATTTTTATATTGGCATTCATATGAGCAACTGCATTAAGAACTTGATAACAATTCTTGACCTTCTTAGTGTGGTCCTGGGATAATTAGCATGAAATTTTAATGTTAAAAAAATAATCTATATGACCATGATGTTAAGAGTTTTTTTTTTCAAGACCCAGCCTGAAGATAATGATCTTTAAGTTGTGCTGGAAACTAAAAATTAAATATTTGGCAAGATTCCTAGGCAAACTGTTTCATGCATTAAAGTTTTTAAAGACTGACAATGTATTTAAAGCTTCCTTCCAGCCTTACAACCCACCCCCCACTTCTATCTCTGTCATCTAACAGTCATGAGACAAAAATTTGGTTCGTCTTATCAGGGTGGTTTCTTCAGGGACTGGTATTTGGTGTATGGTACAAAGAGGGGAGACAAGCAACAACTACAGTGGATCCCCAAAGGGCTAAGAATCTTCCATCAAAAGAAATGGACAGCAGGGAATTCTTCGGATCACCTTCAGAGGATGTTTTTCTCAACCAAAAGTAAGGCAGAGTGTATTTTTTTCTTGCATACGAGAGGCGCTGTGCTGGAAGACTTTGTATTTTCAGAGACAACAGGTTTTGTGTTAGTCATATTCATTTATTAACTGTTTCCTTAAGGTTTTTCTTTCAAAACAAATTGTTACTGTCTAGTCACATGTTTTCTATATAAAATTTAATTAAGTCATAAAGATTTCTAATCATATAAAGAAAGAAATGCACATACACACACACAAATAGAAAATGAGGTAGAAGAAAATTTCAAAGGTCATCTTTTTCCCTGATTAAAATTCATAATAAAATTACAACAGCTATGTTTTTCATCAAGGAAGTATTTAAGCAACTAATTTTTGTATAAGTATGTTCCATGCTTGTTCAATAAATTAGGAAAAGGAAAATAATCTTGTTAAGGTACAATTCAGAGGGAGCAGCTATTAACATTCAAAAGCAATGAATGAATGTACTAAATAAGCCCTGTGAATTACTCTCTGTTAGCCAACAGAATTTAGATTTTTTTTTTGTAAATTATGGAGTGACTAATTTCAAAATGTTTTAAAGTTGAAATACTCTTATGCATTTCAGTGGTTCCTGAGCTCCAAAGCAGCTTGAGGACTAAGGATTAAGACCACGCGCCTGTCAGAGGGTTGTGCAAGTCCTGTTGTGTGCCAGACCCTGCTGCTCTGATAGGCTTGCTTCTACCTCCTTCAGCAGTTTCATGCAAAGGACTGTGGACTCATGTCAATCGTCAAAGGCACATGAGGTGAAAGGCCACACACTCCACCTTGATTTGTTTTTAAGTACAGTTTTTCTCCTCAAATTGTACTCAATTCATATTTTGTAATAAATTACTTTATTTCTTCCAGGGCAAGAGCAAGAGGAAGCACTTAGCTCTCATGTGATTGATGAACTGAGGGGGGCTGATATGTGGGGGCTCCCCACACTGGAGGAGTAGGATAGGTGGGAGAGGGGTTAGAGAGTAGGAGGGTGAGACCGGGAGGGATGAAGGGAGGGGACTGTGATTGAGTTGTAGCTTGAATTAATAAATAAACATACATATTTTTTAAAAGTCCTAAATTTTCAACTTGAACACATACACACAAAAAAGAAAGAAAGGAAAAAATGGTAAAAGGATCTGCAAATTACAAATTGTTACTCCTTCATGTTTAATTCAATTCACCATCTGTATGACCAAGGGAGAAGGGAAACAGCTTAGTCTAACAAAGGAAGTTGTTTACTTTAGTCTCTCACAAGTGCCAACCAGGCTTCATTGAGTTTGGCCTACAGTGATAAATCTGCAACTCAAAAGATGCAGCATTCATTCCAGAAGAAAACATCTCCACTGCTGCCCCAGGCTTCTCTATGCTCAGTTCTGTGACTGCTTGCCATTCTGAACGAAGAAGCTTGTGCTATTCTGGTCCAAATATTCCAAAATCATAAGCAAAACCACTTCTAAATCTGGCAAGCTGAGGCACCTTGGCAGAGGGTTACGGGGATGCTTATGTGCCCCCCCCCCACTCTGTCCCACGTAGCAGGGCACAGACCCACATTCAAGAGAATAGGGGCCTTTGCTACAGGTAAAGTAAATACACGTTTCTCTGTGACTCTCCTCTCTTCATTAAACAACTGACTGCTTTTCCTGATTTATTTAGATCCTTATTTCTGAAAGTGGTCATGTTGCTCATAACATACTAAACTTGTTAGTCTGTGTGTTGTTATATGGGCTACGTCAAGTATGTAGCTAAGAGTAAGTAAGAGAAATCCTTTCCTCTCCAACAGTTTCATTATCAAAACTACTACCACATATAAGGTATACAATAGCTTTAAATTTATGATAAAATTTAGTGGACTATAAATTTTCTAAAATATTAGTGGACATAAATAGAAGTTTTAAAATAAACTTCAGTGAAAGTTAACATGGTTTTTACTATTTCAGAATGTTTTGTAGTAACATATTGAACCAGATGTCTGATGGGTTCCACAATGATGATGTGTGGAGACATTGGTGTGTGGTGCTGGGGGTCAGATCCAGGACCTTCAAGTGTGAGCTCAGCTGCATCCTCAAAATGGTAATTTTTAATATTTAGGAGTTAAAAAAACATCTCCATGACATCTTATTACCCTAGATATTACTAAAGCAATTTCCCTGGTTAAAATTTCTTATAGAAAAATATTACATTGTATCTAAAATGGAAAATATTTATGTGGCAGTCAGAAATGCCTGCATTGGATTGCTGTTATTCACTGACTTCAACATCCCTGTCTGAAGACAGTTAGAAAAGGTCATGCTGTAGAGCTGAAGGCACCATCCACACTCATCTGAATCCCCGACTTAGCAGTATTCTGTGTCAGGGCAGCACACAAATTGATCTAATTCAGCAATCTTTCTTACAATCCAGGGTCTTTCAGCTAACCTTATTCCTCCTTTCTATTTATCAAGGTACAATTATATCTTTTTGAATTCACACATAAACTAGACACTTAGGCACTCCCCTTCCATGCCCACCCCCATGCCATCGAGCTGGGCTTCTTACCCATTATCGATGGGACATCTATTTTAATTCTCAAATTCATTAGGTACCATAGATTCACAATTAAGCATTCTCTGTTCTCTTCCTCTGTCTTGTCTCTCAAGCTCTTGTATTATCATAGCTAAGTTTTCTTGTTGTACAGCTGTTTTTTCAAACTTTTTTTAAGAGGAAAAATATAAAGATTGCAATTTAAAGTAGGGAGGTGTTTACTCTGGTGGTCACAACAGTAGTAAGTGTTGCAATGGCTTTTTCAAATAATGTTTCTATCCTCTCATGTCCTATACGTGCTCTCATGGGGTCTGAAATGGAGTTTCCCATTCTTTTAATACAGGAAAAGTACATCTATGTAATTACAATTGTCATGTGGGGTGGTTTTCTGTGATTTGCTGTCTCAGAGGCTCCTGCCACTTCAGAGTCTCCCCAAGATTCACTGGAACTGATTCTTCCTCTGAGGATGATCCCAGGTGAATTTCTCATCTGTGGCTTTCCGACAGTTATCTCCTGTCTTCTGTGACATTTCTGTCAGATGACCTCTGCTTTCTGCAATATTGGTGGGCTTTCTTCTTCTCCAATCACGTTGGGTTTTCCTTCCAACCACATTAAGCACCATAATGTTGTTATTAAAAAACAAAATCTCTTCCCTGGGCCTTGGTTACTTCATGTTTAATATAATAAAATATCACTGTGTTACAACAACAACAACAACAACAAATCTTAGACGATTTTACCAATAAAGACCCAGGAGCCAGATGCTGGGTTGAAGCTAGCTCAAAGAGGCAGAGAAAACACCCAGTTGACCTTCCTACTCCGCTGACATCCCAGAGTTCTCTTTCTCCACTCTGTCTTAAATACCCTTCAGTTCAATGTCCCTCCTTTCTACTTTCTGTGATTTCTTATGTTCACTCCCTGTCAACTGGTTGTTTGCTCTGCCTCTTGACCTATGGTTGACTTTATTTAATCATCTTTACAGAAAGCTCTTGAGTTAAAGGTGTGTGCTAGGCCTGAGCCACACCATAACTAGAAACAGGTGTTTCCACTTCACAGTCTTGGGGTTCACAATGTGATCAAATATGGTACACAATCACTGAAGAAAAAAATCTAAATTAACCAAGACAAATTAAGAAATTTGTTTTATATCAGCCCCTGACAGCACCCCCTAATCTACTCCAAGTAGAAGATGAGCATTAAAGAATCTCCAGTGGGAGATGATTGAATTAGTGGCAAGCCTATCTCTTGGCAAGAAAAGCCCCTTGCTTCAACTGTAGACAGAATGCTGTCCAAAAAGGACAAAACTTGGAAGCAGGTAAGTTGACAGCCTAGCTCTGGCCAAGGCAGGGTAGGTAAGTCCTTCATAATTCCTGCTGTACAATCAATGTCTGTCAGAGAAACGGGGCCAAATGACTGAAGATCAATGCTGTAATGTATGAAGAGAAAATGGGAACTGTCCAGGCAGCCACTGGTATGTCATTTCTTAGTTTTGGAAGCTGCTGGCCCTGCACTTTCTGTATAATCAGATATATTTATCCCTCTCAGGTCTCTGAGGTGGTTGAAGAATAGATAGCTAGAGTCTCATAGTTAAATTTTGAGTTGTTTAGGAATCAAGAGGGTGTTCTGGATCTAAGAAGATGTTTTTAAAATTGTGATGCAAGTTAGTATGAAAGCTGAGTTAGATATAGAACTTTAAACTCATGGAGATGGTTAGATAGTAGAATGTTAAAGTCAGGTGCCAAATACATATGGACTGGACATTGAGAATGTATACTAAGCCATATAACTCTCATAATTGTGGCCTATTTATTTCTGTTGTTTTGTATTGTATTTATTGTTATAAGAGAGAGAACCATGTGTTGGACTGAAAGGGGGAGCTGTTGGGAGGAAAAAGATATACCTTAAACTTAAAAAATAGGGAAGAGGATGGGGGATTGAGGGGGAAGAGGGTGGGAGGGTGGGACTGAGGGGGGGAGTAGGGAGGAGACTGTGATTGAGATGTAACTTGAAGAAATAAAAAAAAAGAAAAAAAAGAAAAAAAAAGAAATTTGTTTTATACAGAAAATTTTTCCTAAATTGTATTTATCAATAAGTTCCTACAACTTAGTTTTTAAGTAAGAATGTATATAGTGCTTAGAAAAAAAATATTAGTTGAGATTCAAAGAGAAGAAAATGTTGTGTCTAAGTGGAATCAATGGACCAGAGACCCCAATGGCAAAGCCAAATTCATGCTCTAGAGCAAGACTACTAGTGGATTCAATTGTTCTTAGTTATAATATCAAAGAGTGAGGAACAAAGAAAGATCTTTAATCATATGCCTGTGTTTTCTTTAGTGTCAATCAACCAAAAAGCACATTGCACAGATTGGGGAAGTGGGTGGAAAAGAGGAAGCAAAACTGTCTCTGACATCCAAATATTGTTCTGTACTTACATCAGTGTTGGGAAGGGATATTCAATTTGGAAACCCAGTGACCCTTTACAACTGGCTGGAACAAGCACAAGGAAAGAAATGATGTTTCTGGAATCAAACACAAATACACACACCCAATAAGCTTAAGGTTCAGATTCATAGCTAACTCCATAACTTATTTTAAAGCACTTCCATGAACATGCACCATAAACAATAACTGCTAAAAGCAGTTTTATACAATTAAACTGTTTTTGAATTTCTATTTATTATAGGAAAGTTAGTTGCCCCTGAAATCAAGCTAAAGCACAAACTTCATAGGTTCTCGCTAAAATGGGGTCTTGGGGGTGGCAGGTAGAGGGGCAATAAAGAACCAACCAGAGTTCTAAGAGAAAAACAAAGCACCTTGATTAAAACATACCTTCTTATTTGAGTTAGAAACAGCTATTTCTTGCCTTGGAAACAGCTTTACTTTATTATTATTTATTATTATTATTATTATTATTATTATTATTTCATATATTACATCCTTACCACAGCTTTCTCTCCTTCCTCTCATTCCAGTCTTACCCTACCAACTCTCCTCTTCCCCAGATCCATTCCACCTCCATTTCCCTTCAGAAAAGGGCAGATCTCCCAGGGATACCAACCAAGCATGGCATATCAAATTGCAATAAGACTAGGGACCCCCCACACCATGAGGCAACTTAGTAGGAGGAACGGGGTCCCAAAAGCAGGCAAAAGAGTCAGAGTCAGCCCCCTCCCATTGTGAGGAGTCCTACAAGAAGACTAAGCTACACACACACACACACACACACACACACACACACACACGTGTATACATATATGCAAAGGTCCTAGGTTAGACTCCATGCAAGCTCTCTGATTGTCGGTTCAGTCTCTGTGATCCCATATGAGCCCTGGACTCAAAGCAATTCCACTAAAATCAGAAAAAAGACAAGGCTGTCTACTCTCTCCATATCTATTCAATATAGTATTTAAAGTTCTAGCTAGAGAAATAAGACAACTAAAGATCAAGGGAATATAAATTGGAAAGGAAGAAATCAAAATATCATTATTTTCATATGATAAGATAGTATATTAAACAGCCCCAAAAATTTTACCAGGGAATTCCTACAACTGATAAACACATTCAGTGAAGTGGTTAGATACAAGATTGACTATAAAAAATATCAATAGCCTTCCTACATATAAACAACAAACCAAATGGGCTGAGAAAGTAATCGGGGAAACAATACCTTTCACAATAGCCACAAATAATATAAAATATCTGGAGGAATTCTAACCAAGCAAGTGAAAACCCTGTATGACAAGAATTTCAAATCTTTAAAGAAAGAAATTGAAGAAGGAATCAGATGGAAAGATCTCCCATGCTCATGGATCAGTAGGATTTGCATAGCAAAAATGTCCATCTTTCCAAAAGAAATCTACTGATTGAATGAAATCCCAATCAAAATTCCAACACAATTCTTTATAGGCCCTGAAAGAACAATACTCAACTTCATATGGAAAAACAAAAATCCCAGTATACCTAAAACAGTCCTGTACAATAAAAGAACTTCTGGACTTATCACCATCCCTGATCTCAAGCTGTTTTCATTAGCATAAAAAGAAACATGGTGGTCAATAGTATCAAATTGAAGACCCAGACATAAATTCACTCATTTATGGACAACTGATTTTTGAAGCCAGAAGTATACAATGGAAAAAAAAAAAAAAGGTATCTTCAACAAATGGTGCTGGTCTAACTGGGTATCAGCATATAGAAGAATGCAAATAGACTCATATCTAGCACCCTGTACGAAACTCAAGTTCAAGTGAATCAAAGACCTCAACATAAGATTAGATACATTTTTTAAAAAGATCAGATACATTAAATCTAATAGAAGAGAAAGTGGGGAATAGCCTTGAACTCATTGGTACTGGAGACAACTTCTTGAATAGAACACCAATAGCTCAGGCACTAAGATCAACAATTAATAAATGAAACCTTGTGAAACTTTTTATAAGGCAAAGAACACCATTAATAGAATAAAATAGCAATCTACAGATTTTCAGTAATTCCTCATCTGACAGAGGACTAATAACCAAAATATATAAACAACTCAAGAAACTAGACATCAACAAACAAAATAATCCAATTTAAAACTGCTGAACTGAGGCGGAGGACTGATATGTAGGGACACTCCATTCCAGAGGAGTGGGATGGAAGGGATAGGGGGTAGAGGGTGGGAGGGCGGGACTGGGAGGGGCGGAAAGAGGACACTGAGATGGAGATGTAACCTGAAGTAATAAATAAATATTTAAAAAATAAAATAAAACTGGGATACAGATCTAAACAGAGAATTCTCAACAGAGGAATCTCAAAAGTATCCTTAGCCATCAGTGAAATGCAAATTAAAACGATGCTGAATTCCATCTCACACATGTCAGAATGACTAAGATCAAAAACACAAGTGACAACTCATGCTGGTGAGGTTGTGGAGCAAGGGGGCCACCCTTCCATTGCTGATAGGAGTGCAAATTTGTATAGCCACTTTGGAAATCAGTATGGAAATGTCTCAGAAAATTGGGACTCAATCTACCTCAAGATTCAGAAATACTGGCATATACTACTGGGCATATACTCAAAGGATCCTCCAATCTACAAGGACATTTGCTCAACTATATTTATAGAAGCTTTATTTCTACAAGCCAGAAACTGGAAACAACCTAGATGTCCCGTAGCTGACAAATAGAGAAAATGTGGTACATTTATACAATGGAGTATTACTCAGCTGTTTAAAAAAAATCATAAAATTTGCAGGCAAATAGATGGAACAAGAAAAAAAATCATCCTGAGTGAGATAACCCAGAGCCAGAAAGATAAACATGCTATGTGCTCACTTAGAAGTGGACATTAGCTATAAAGTAAAGGATTATCATGCTACAATACACAGACCCAGAGAGGTTAAGTAACAAGGAGGCTCAAGGGGAGCACATACCTTTCCCTGGGAAGGGGACATAGAATAGACATTTCAGATGGACTGGGAGAGGGTTGGGACTGGAAAAGTGGGGCTGTCAGGTTGGCGAGGATGGAAGAAGAGAATCCTGAGAGAGATGACCGGAAGTGGGGAGCATTTTGGGAGCGAGGTATAAACCTAGTGCAATGGAAACTCCCAGTAATCTATGAAGGTGACCCTGGCTAAGATTCCTAGTAATGTGGGATAAGGAGCCTGAAACAGCCATCTACTGTAACCAAGCAAGACTTTCAATGAAGGGAATGGGACACCAATCCAGCCATAAAACCTTCAACCTACAATTTGTCCTGCCTGCAAGATGTGCTAGGGTGAAGGTGGTGCAGAACTTGTGGGAGTGGCCAACTAGTGACTGGTGAGGGAGCTGAGCCACGTGAGGGAACCTGGTCAGACACTTCCTGGAGGGCCAGGAACCAGAGGCTGGGTATCCTCAGAGACCTAGGATAGAACCAAATACAACAGGAAGGAAAAAGTCAATGAAATGATTCCTAATGATATTCTGCTATACTTGTAGACTGGAGCCTAGCATAATTGTCATTAGAGAGGCCTCACCCAACATGGGAGCAAATGGAGAGACACACACACAAATATCAGGTGGAGCTCCAGGGACCCTGAGGAGGAGTGAGGAGGAAGGATAGTGGGATCCAGAGAGTCCAAGGAACCCTGTGGAAGAGTGAGGAGGAAGGATAGTGGGAGCCAGAGGGTCCAGGGACC
>CAJQZJ010000104.1:91636-146856 GCA_907164525.1 Lophiomys imhausi | reverse complement strand
TGAGGAAGAGTGAGGAGGAAGGATAGTGGGAGCCAGAGGGTCCAGGGGCAGCTTTACTCTGTGTGTCATTTAGGATGGTCAAGAGAGGCAGGAGAGCCACAGGAGGGTCCAGATGGGGCCCAAGAAGGCTGAACGAACGTACTAAGAGGCTCAATCACTACACTTAGTCCGAGCACATTATCATCATTATCCTGCTTATGATACTTTAGTTTTTTCAACTGAACCTGTTAAGGGGATTTTTTGATATTACAAAAACAGGAAATATTATATTTTATATCAATACCAACAGAAAACACATTTGAGAAATAGAACAGGTGAGCACCAGCAAAGGCAGGAAGAGACTATAAAAACCTACACTCTAGCGGAAATGTTTAACTTTGGCTGTGTGTAAAAGAAGGAGGGTAGATAAAGAAGCCAGCATGTCTGAGATATTATTGATATCTTCTAATCCCTAACACTTAGCCAAACTAAATTCATGCCATGAGTAAACAGTTCTTACATACAATAAAATTTCTGATTTTACATAAAAAGAGCATCAAGAATTCACCATATTTTATCTACCCAGGAAGACAAAATTTCCTAATCAATTCAGCTACATCCAGTCTCTCCTCCAGACTGTCAAGTTTACTATCAATAATACTCAGAGTTATTTACCTAAAATGTGTGTTTCTCACCTACTTTTAAACTTTAGTGAGCCCAGGATGGTGCTGCACGCTTTTAATCCCAGCACTTGAGGACGTAGAGGCAGCTGGATCTTTGTGAGTTTGAGGCCATCCTGGTCTACAGAGTGAGTCCAGGATAGCCAGGGCTACACAGAGAAACCTTGTCTCAAAAAAAATGTAGTAACCACCTATTGTCAGAACAGTAAATCAGTCTAAGCCCCTGGGATGCAATGTTGTGCCTTTTAACTTAAGCTGGATAGCTTCCTTCCTACTACTCTTTGGTCTCATTTAACATTGCATAATTTCTAAGTTAACTGCAGGTTCCCTGTGTATATTAACTTTCCTTCCCTCCCAAGTATTGCTGATTGTACCCAGCTGAATTTTCTCCTATTTCTTCCTTTGTGTGAATGTTTCAAAATCCACACATATCTTTAACAAGTCCTAGAAGATTTAAGCTTCTGTCAGATAGAAACTTGAAGACTATATAAGTCACAGAAATGACTACATTCTCCAACCATAAGCCACATGTCACAATTATTTACACATTTACAACATGTCCACCATTAGTTGGTTGCATGCAAAGAAAGGAGGAAAATAATTATTTTCTGAATTCTCATCTACTTTACTCATCCATGTTCCAACAACCACTTGAGCATGTATGCCACTTCCAAATGCTGTCTTATATCAATCACTTTAGGTATTTATTGTAACTCGTGTGTGTGTGTGTGTGTGTGTGTGTGTGTGTGTGTGTGTGTGTGTGGTGTGGTGTGTGTGTGTGTGTGTGTGTGTGTGTGTGTGTGTGTGTTCCAATGTCTCCTTCAATTTATCTCTACCTTGTTTTTGGAGAGGTCTCTCAGTGAACCTGGAGCTCCCTAGACTGGCTTGACAGACAGAAAATCCCCAGAATCCTCCTCCTTTGTCTCCCCAACACCAGGCTTACAGGTGTGTGTCACCATCTCAGCTTTTACATGGGTGCTGGGGATGAACTTTACATCCCCATGCTTGCAAGCCAAGCAACCCACTGATGGAGCCATCTCCTCATCCCCAAATAGCTTTCTTAAACCATCCTTATCTTTAGCTCAGTGAGTAATTTCAGCCTTAAATCTTATTGTTAAATGAGTGCAGTATCATTAGAAGCCCTTTAGTATCTGTAAGAGTAAGTAGATATTTGCGCAGAACACTTCATTTTTGATGGTGAAGGAACTCTCCAGGATTTTGTAAACTACACAGTCATGATTTAATTTTTTAATAAGAAACATATTATATGGGTATAGAGATCTATAGCTAGACATTATGTGGGACTCTAATTTGGAGGTCTCCATTGTGTCTCCCACACTGGAGCTCGGGGAACTCCCTGCAAAGAGGTGGAGGAAAGATTGTTGGAAACAGAGAGGGTGGAGGACACCAGGAGAATGTGACCCACTGGATAGACTAAGCAGGGCACATGTGGACTCACAGGCCTGCGTGGGTCTGCACTAGGTCCTCTGCATATGTGTTATGCCTGGTGTTTTCCTGAGATCCCTAACAGTGGGTGTGGGTGAATCTTCAACTCTCTTGCCTATTCTTGGGACCCTTTTCTTCCTATAAGGTTGCCTTGTCCAGACTCAATATGAGGATGTTTGCCCTGTCTTACCATATCTTGTTCTACTGTGTTTGGCTACTGTCTCTTAGAGACCTGCTGTTTTCTGAAGAGGAAATGGAATGGGAATGCATATGTGGGAGAGAAGAGGTAGAGGAAAGCTGGAAAGAGAGGAGGGAGGGGAAACTGTAGTCAGGATGTAATATATGAGAAGGATCTATTTTCAATTTTAAAAAGGACACATTACATAGGTTTACAGCATAAAAGAGAATTTTTTTCTTTGACCTCTAGCTTCCTCAGTTTCTATACTCATATCCAACAATAAATTTAGGCTTTTATAACTGGCATTCTTTCAATGATCTAGTACAACACACATACACACACACACACACACACACACACACACACACACACACGCACGCACGCACGCACACTTCATTCACTGATTTCTCTTCTCCCTCCCAGCCTCCCCCTACTCCTCACTCTTATTCCCCCTACCCCTCTCCCACCCCACTCTCTCCCTCCATCTGCTTCAGATATCTATTTTATTTCCCCTTCTGAGTGAGATTCAACCACCCAGCTCTTATTATCTTTTCTTTTTAAACATTCATTTATTAATTCAAATATCTTATGATCTTTTCACCCCCTCTTTGTCAGCATTTCCTGGGTCTCAGGTGCAGACATGTTATTAGATGTATCCACTGGGAATGTGCTCTGCAGGCCTGAGTTCTGGTTGTGTTTTTTCTGCTGTGGTCTCCATGTGCTGCAAAGGAAAGTTCCTTTATGAGAGATGAGGACTACACTTATCTGTGGGTACAAGGACAAATGCTTCTAGATTTATGCTAGGAATTGTGCTGGTGTAGTAAATGAGTGGTTGCAAATTCTTCTTCAAGAACCATGATTTCATTAGCATAGCACATCATTCAGTGTATAAATATACACACATATAACATAGCGCATCATTCAGTGTATAAATATACGCACATAATTTTGATGAACTTTTCTCATCTGGGCTACTGGTGTTCCCTCCAAGAGACAAAGACCACCTAACAAAAAACCCCAATATGAGACATGAGAAGCACTCTTTTGAGTTTTTGGATAATGTTGTCTTTTAGACAACAAAACATACAGCTTATTGTTGTACTTGGTTACCCCCCTGGAGGCAGAAGGTGAGTACTATTGCTGAAGATGTATGTACTTCAGAAACAGGGCCCAGAAACCCCCTATCTATAACTGACCTGACTGTTCCCTCACTGTCTTCATTCAAATTTCCAAAGAATGGAGGTAACCAACAGCCCTACCCAGCTATGATGCCTATGAACCACAGCAATAACCAACATGGTACAATAACCATATGAGCACAGTACACACACACACACACACACACACACACACACACACACACACACATATACTCACACACACATACACTCACACACACACTCACACACACATACACACACACGCACACACACACTCATACACACACACTCACACACACACATATACTCACACACACATACACTCACACACACACTCACACTCACACATACATACACACACACTGACACACATACACACACCTTAGCAGTAACCAACAGCTCTCTAGTTGGACTTAAGAACTATTCAACAAGAGGAATACCATGTCTGGTATGGGAATCCTGGCTGACTACTCAGTCCTGGTGAACTCATGTGTAGGGATTTTTTTTTTTTTTGTATTACCAGTCTTCATTGTTTGCTTTGATTTTCATTTTGTGATGTTTTGTTTTTTTTTTTTTAAGAGAGAGTAAGGACATAAAGTTGGTTAGATAATGAAGTAGGGTGGTTTGGGAAGAAAAACAAAGATCAAAATACATCATATGAAAAAAATTTAATGAAAATAAAGATATGAAGGAATCAACTGGAAATAAACCAGAAACATCCAGAGACTGACCCAGCTTTGTATCAGTTCTATAACATCCAGTGTGTTCAGAGACCTGATCTAAATATTTACATGAACATAAATAAAGAAAGCAGAGTAAATTCTGTTGAAATATTATTACTCCTGTCTGTAGAAAGCCTGTAACTGCCAAACCTATAGTGGTGAACTGTAAAATTAATCTTAAAGCAACAAACCTTCTAAAAAGTATAAGGTGTACATTTTGCTGGACATGGTTTAAAAAGTTAATGTTTGCAAGAAACTAAAAAAATATTTTTGAAAAAACTTTATTCATGTTAATGGTATAAACACAATACTTTGTCACTTAAAGATTTCTAATTTTCTTCAATAAATAAAAATGAAACTATAGTTACTAAGCTGTGCAAGTTATTTATTTGGATAGCAAATGAGAAGTAAATGCTTCCCATTTTAAGAATCTTCCAGTGCAACATTCAGAGACAGACATTGTGAGGCCTGAAGGGTAGTTATAGATTTCTTAGATCTTTGAATCACTTTGCAATTCAGGCAACACAACATGCCAACCAGAATTAGAAATGTTCTGAGCTGGTGAGATGGTTCAATGGGTGAAGGTACTTACTGCCAAGTCTACTGACCTGTGCTTAATCCTTGATTGAGTCCACACAGCAAAAGGAGAGAAACAACTGTAGAAAATTGCCCTCTACTTTCCACATGCATGTTGTAGAACATGCACATACACATCACACACACACAGAGAGAGAGAGAGAGAGAGAATATGCAAAAACATTTTCTTAGAAGATGGGATCAATAAGCAAGGAGTAACCTAGTATCAGAAGGTACAAATGCCCATATTGTTAAGTAAAGAAAAAATAGAAGTAAAATCTAAGTAGGTTACTATAAGGTAAAATGAATCCTGTGTTTTCAAAAATGGCTGGAAAGAGTATAGGCGCACTACTCACTGGCTCTTACAATGCAGCCATTTGAGAGTGTTTTTTGTTACTGGAGAGAAAGGACAATAAAGATCAATTTTGCTCATTGATCTGCAGACATACCCTGAAAAGTGATCAATTGCAGAGAAGAAATGTAATTCCTGAGACATCAAGTTATTAAAGGAAGACAAATGGCTGTCCTCTCTGATCTTGTTCATACAGCAGCAGCACAGCTGGGAAGATGGTTTCCATGTAGCTATGCCTCGGCTTAAACAACCAACCCTGGTGCCTTTGTGCTTTTGATTCTCTGGCCAAACCAAGGTTCCACCTGCATGTTGAATCTGGACAGTGTGGATTCTTTATAATGCAGGGAGTGTTTCTTCATACATCATCCTCTCTGAAGCTTCGCTGTTGAGGTTTACAGGAGAGAGAAGAATATCTACAACCTGTGTGTGCTGGGGCGATCCTGTCTCTTAACTGAAGAGTGGTAAATCTGTGGCTGACAATATAAATTGAACTGAACCCCAGAAAAGTTTAACTGTTTGATAAGGCTTCCTCTGGAAAATTATTAGGAATGAATGAGTGTGCATGGCCATTTGATAAATAAGGAAGCATAGATTTCTTGGGTTTGTTATCTTATTTAAAAAAGGGGGGCATGGCTAATTTAAAAAGCCCAATAGATGTTTATATATATATATATATATATATATACTGTTTTCTAGAACAACAACGCACTGCTAACACAGCACTTGACACTTGACATCCTCATCTGGCAACCTGGAGTAAGATGTCTGACCCAAAGTCACCATGTGAGTTTACAGTCCAAGGAAATAACAAAAGTTATTTTATCACAGCAAAAGGCTTTTATTCTAAAAATTCTGTTTCTTTCAGTGTAAGCAGAAAGAACAGAATTGATGATTAAATAAAACCCTGCTCTTGTATGCCCTATGTTTTAAATGATTCAATATAGCCTATATGTACATCATCAAAGACAAACAGAAGTAAAAGTTAGAATCTTGAGATCCCACAATGACATGACTATTTTATAAGAGATTATGAAGAAAGCCAAAATGCTAATATGTTTAGTTGTGGAAGAGTTGTCATGAATAGCATGGTCAAAAAACACATGCAAATGGCAAATCAGGCTACTTACTCCCCTGCCTTTTAGTTGTTGGCCATTTGAGTGGAGATTGGAGATGCAAAACCATTAAGAGGAAAAAAGAAGAAGATTCACAAACTATGTGCTAAAACTTTCAGATTAAGAAAGAGACCCGGCATTGAAAATGCATCATCAGTATATCTGTCAGTAACTGCTTGGTAACAAAACAAGGCCTGGTGTAGATAGAGCAAGCCAGCACCGATAAGACTGCATCTGGCAACTACAGAGGCCAGCTGAAGGACAGTGGCTAAGGATACGCTGCTAAGTGGAGCACCGAGAAGAAAAAACAAGAGACAGAAGAGCTTCTGAAGAGTCAGTCCTTCAGTATTACCATGTTACCTTCTGTGAAGCCAATGGAGTTGGCAGGCGCAGCGACTTCCTGTCACCCTGAGACTGTACAGATACATACGTTCCTTTCCCAGATGATCAAATGCACAAACAAAAAAGAAAACCAAACCCCTAAAGAATTTTGTGACCAAAATATTTTGGAGGTGATTCTTAACAATTTGGAATCGAGTTTCTAAGCATAAAATTAACCTGTCACCTCTGTTCCAACTGAGGTGAGAAGAAATAAATCTCACACAAATCCAGGCTTGCCATGATGTCTCCCCAACTTCATCAAGTCCTCCAGATGATCTAGAAACATAATCCTAACAGAATTCCTAAGATTCCTCCACTGGGCAGACCCATCAGCTGTGAAATGTTCCACTTTGGAGACAGTGGGAGAAAGCACTGATAATAACTCAAGTATTCAGAACTATCACATCTTAAGAATAAACTAAATAGACCTTCCATGAAAAAGGAATGGGATTCTTACCTTTGGAAGCCTCTGAGTCAATTATGTTCACAGTGAAAGCCACTCAGAAGTGATTTTCAGGGGGGACAATGTGCTGTGCTTCTCTTTCTGCTACCCTTTCCACATTTGGCTCACCTGAGGAACAGTATATAATGCTGTGTTATGCACAGAGAGTTAAAAAGACTCCAGAAAACAGACATTTCAAAAGGCCTGAACAGTAAGCAATAGGGAATTTATCAAGGGCATTTAAATGACAAAGAATAATATTTAGTACAAGTTTTTGAACACAGATGTAAACTCTGCCTCCGCCACTACCACTCCACTTCATGAGCATCATTGGAGGAGAGTCTGACTCACTGATGGCTGACACAGGCCCATGCACGGATCTGGATCTCTGTGTCTCTGAATCCCTGCTCCAGCCCACAGGGAGAGGGCTCACAATTCAGTTTGCATTGCTGATCTAAAGTTCGGTTCTGCTGCCTTCCTGTCCTAATGTTTCCATGGCTTCTGCTGCCTACTGATATAGTTCAGACTTTTTTTTTTCTTTTTGATCTTCAAAGAATACAAAGCAAACAAATCTCTAAGAACTTCCATCTGCTTTCACTACTTAATTTTCTTCATTTTTCTTCTTCACATCCATTTTTTCCCTTCTGCTCATTCCTGGTTTATTGATGAGGCTATCCTAGTCGGGTCTCCATCTCGCAGCTGTCCTTGAGATCCACACAAAGCTTTCCCTGTTTTTATCACCAGTCTCTCTTCATGACCTTGTAACCGAACTTTTAAGTTATTATTTAACACTTATTTATTACTAAATTCACTTGTAACAAACACCAACAATTTCTTAACTATTAATCCTATAAATTCCTACAACCCCTTTAACCTATCCACTAAACCTATTGATAATCATAACAACTACTTTCATACCCTTTTAGAATGATACAGTCTCTGGGGCAGGTCCTCAGTCGTCAGGAAACCAGTCTCGGGGGTAGACTCTTTAACGCACTTAGCAGTCCTTTTTCTGGATCTCTCAGACGCAGGTTCATCAGGGTAAATTGGCTATCGAAGTCTCACTTTAAATAAGGCTTGAGGCTTTCTTCTCTCTGGGAGACCTCAGCGTCTGTAGGACACCTTACTTCCTTCGTATCAGCAACTCTGCCGTTCTGCCTCAGTCTTTAAAGCTGGCCACAGTTTCCCCTAGGCCACTGTTCGGACAGGTCAAACCCCTCTAGGCAAAAGCTGAGCCACAGGGTTTAGTCCTTGGCCTTTTGCTGTCTTGCCGAGGCTTTCTCTGCTCACCAGCTTCCTTCTGCCTCAGGGAGATCTGGCCATTGGTCTACCAGAACTTTCTCCAGCAGGACTCTCGGAGCTCTCTCATATCGGGGGCCCTTAGCACGCACCTCCCTGGCGTCATCCACTTGTCCTTAAATAGGATCACTCCTTGTTCCACCTGGGATTGAACAAAAACATTCTCACAACTGGTTTTGATAAACTCCTACCACATGACCTTGTCTGTCATCAGGCAATATTCCCTTTATTTTTATTAGTACTTTCTCGCAGTGTCTTATAAAGATGGCCCTTCCCTGTGAAATTCTACAGATTAAGTTTATAAAAAATATACATTACAAAATACACATGAGATTAAAAACACAAGTGTCATCTCAATTTAGTATTTAGCCAGAAGTAAATTTAAACAATGATGATGGTCAAATCAACCTGATATAACCACCCAATATCTGAAATCATTTCATGATTTTACCTCAAATCTTCTATTTATTTATCATTTAATTTATTTATTGTCAGCTGTGGAGTTTTAGAAAGCAAGCACAATGTCCTTTTCTGTTTGAATCAGGAATCTGTCTGGAATATACATACAATAGTTACAAAGATGGAGTAATATATTTATTCCTGATAGTGTTGTTTCTAGACACACAGCTTATCTCAGCAGCAACAGAAGGCTTCCTTCTTCTGAGTGAGTTGCCCCACCAGTTCAGTACAGGCAAGTAATCTCAGACCACACCCTCAGAAGGAGAGCCTGACCTACTAAGGCTGACCACAAATCCCCTCTTATAGTGGAGAGGAAATTAAACTGCTACCATCTCCTTGGTAAGTGGATGACTGAAAGGGAGATAGAGTAGGCAAAACCAGGCCCTTTTGCTAAACCGAGTCAGCTACAGAATACACAGAGAGTAGGTTGCTTGCCTATGAAATCCAAGAACATCAGGTCTAGCACATTGACTGGATTTGTTTGGTTAATTTTCCTAGTTTTCCTTTGCCTCTGTTTTCTTATGTGAAATGAAAAATTAATAGAACTAACCCCATACGGTAAAGAAAAGTAGGAGTTAAGAAAGCAACAGCTGGTGGGAGTGCAAGCTTGTACAACCACTATGGAAATCAGTCTGGCGATATCTTAGAAAACTTGGAATAGCTCTACCTCAAGACCCAGCCATACCACTGCTGGGGATACATCCAAGTGATTCCTCATCAAACCACAAAGACATTTCATCTATGTTCATAGCAGCTTTATTTGTAATTGCTAGAAACTGGAAACAATCCAGATGTCCCTCAACCGACAAATGGATAAAAAACAAAAACAAAAAACCTGTGATATATTTATACAATGGAATATTACTCAGCTATCAGAAACAAGGAAATCATGCAATTTGCAGCCAAATGGATTGAACTAGAAAAGCTCATCCTGAGTGAACTAACCCAGACTCAGAAGGATGTACATGGCATCTACTCACTTACAACTGGATTTTAGCCATATAGTACAGGACAACTATCCTACAATCAACAGACCCAAAGCAATAGGAACATGGACTTTGTTACCTGTTAGTAGGTCACTTCACTATAGTGGAACTGACGTGTAGGCCCTCAGTGCAAGAGGAAATTCTTAGCCCTCAGGAGACTGATGAACTGAGGGGGCTGAACTGTGGAGGCACCCCACACCGGAGGAGGAGGAGATAAGTGGGAGAGGGGGTAGAGGGTAAGAAGGTAGAACCAGGAGGGGTGGAGGGAGAGGGTTTGATGGAGATGTAACTTGAAGTAATAAATAAACGTTTAAATAAAAAAAAAAAGGGTGGGAGCAGCAGGTGAACCAGTGTTTACTAGTACTTAGAACAATGAACCTTCTGAGTACTAAGTATTATGAAACAAACTTTTAAATATTGGAAATCTTAAACAATAGATCTGCAACACTACCTAATAAAAGGAATTTACTAACATTAATTCATATTACCCTTACAATGTGTTTATTGGAGACAACAGGGATCCTTCCATTGTTTTTATTTACTAGCTTACCTGTCTCCCACCTAAAATCACGAGCCTTTTGAAGTGATATGCTAGCTTTCTTTATTTTTGTATCTTTAACTCATGGAAAACAGTATATGCTCATTTTCAAAACTGAATTATTATGTTAACTTTAAAATTATTGTTCACTTTCTAATTGAATTAAGTATAAATTAACGTCATTGTCTTTGTAAATTTATGTCCTCTTTATAGGATTTCTGTATGCAAATGTCTCAGTGTCTTATGTGTTTCCTCCACGTCTCCTTTGCCTCTTTTTTTCTGCTCATTTATTTGTTTTATCCTATTTCAGTTTATTTTTTATTTTGTATAATTTTATTATTATTTTTCCTTTTATAGATGTCTGTTTGTATTCTAATGAGAGACGGCAAGAAAATGTGAAGATTTGAGTCAGTGGAGAGATGGGAAGGATTTGGGATGAGTTGAGAAAGGGTAACCATAATCTGATTATATTGTATGAAAAAATATATTTTCAATTTTTAAAAATGAATTGATATGCTTGTTTTATCCTTCAAAAAGCACTACTATGTGTATATCAAATTTGTGTTTTGTAGTTGTTTTATAAGTTTTAAGCTCTGTTAATAGACTATTTCAAAAATAAAAAAATATTTAAACTCAAAGTCACAAGATTTATTTATACAAGATTGTAATAGCAACAAGATAAGTCTGTCATATTTACATAACCCAGTGGGTTTATTTACAGAGAAAAACTATTAACTAATGGAGAAGTATATGGAACCACTGAGGGGACTCAGAATGCATGTTTGAGAGAAACAGTAGCTTCCAGAGCAAATTTACACCTGAGAAATGTTTTGAGCCCTGGCAAGCAGTTAATAGATTACTAATATTCACAAGATTTAAATGATGTCAATGTTATGCAGAAGGAAGAAACGGAGGTGAAGCAGAAGAGAGACAGGAAACGACCTACATATCACAGAAATCCAAGGTGCCCACTGTGAAAGGCACAGTGGGCAATGTGAAAATAACCTCTGACAGTAAATGGTATGTCCAGGCCAGGGACAGGGTGACACTTACAGGCACCGTCAACTGCACAATTACTGCAGCAGCAAGAGCATGAGCTGTCACCATGCCTAGACAGGACAACCTCACAGAATGAACCTGGCACAGAGGAAAAATAAGACAACCCAAAGGGAAGGGCAAAACCAGGAAAAGCAGAGTAAACCACCTTGTTTTAAATCTGGACTCAACATGACAGGGAGATAGATAAAGCTATTAGTTTTTGTTTTTGTTTTTTTTAATCTTGATATGTGAAAACTTCCCCTAGAAGACTATTCGCAAAATTATCACATTTGAAAGAACCAAATTCTTGAAAACATTGCTAAAGAGAAAGAGAATAAATAGCAAGTTAACATCATTCAATGTCAGTCAAAACCTTTCTTTCTTTCTTTCTTTCTTTCTTTTTTTTTTTTTTTGTTTTTTGAGACAGTTTCTCTGTGTATCCTTGGCTGTCCTGGACTCACTTTGTAGACCAGGCTGGCCTTGAACTCACAGAGAGCCACCTGCCTCTGCTTCCCGAGTGCTGGGATTAAAGGCATGCACCACCACACCCAGCAATTACAGACAGCTGTGAACTGCCATGTGGTGCTGGGATTTGAACCTGGGTCCTTTGGGAGAACAGGCAGTGCTCTTAACTTCTGAGCCATCTCTCAAGCCTCATTAACCTAATTTCAAATAAAGATTTAACTGGAAAGAAGAAAACAGGAGAGTACAGCATATAATGTCTTAAAGTAAATAAAATGTGTGAAGGCATGGAAATAAGAAAGTAAAGAAAGAAAAAAGAAAATGAGTAAAGGGATAAATATGAGAGACAAAAATGATTCAAGATGTAAAGAATAGGAAACCTAGAAGAATAAAAATAAAGTAGATCACAGACCAAATCCAACTAATAATAGTAATTATAATAATAGTAATAACCTCAAAACAGTGTTGAAGGAAAAGTACTAAAAGATCTAATATTGCACACTTTTAAGATATGGGATTGGGAGAAGGCTCAGCAGTTAAATACACTGTCTGTTCTTCCAGGGAACCTGAGTTTGGCTCACAGCATCCCCACAGAGACTCAAGAACCATCTCTAACTGCAATCACAGGTCTAATGCCCTCTTCTGGCATCTCCAGGCACTACATACACGTGACACACGTGCACATGCAGGCAAGATATACATACGCAGGAAAATATAAGTATACCCTTTATTGGACAGACCCAGAACAACCAACATTAGGAAATATCTTTGTATCAAGTTACTGTGTTTTAACAAAATAAAAACATATGTTGGAATAAAAAAAAAAAGGTGAGGGGTAAAGACTGCTGTTCACCTCTCTGGAGGTGGTGGGACTTGGGAGAACGGTGCCAATAAGTGAGTGGACAGGAGTCTCATGCAATAGCCAACTTTATTCAGAGCATCAGACAGTTTATACCCTGAGGGTTAAGAGGAGTCACATGAGAAACACATGAAATAACAAAGGTAAACTGCACATGGCAGATAAGACATGCATGGCAGGGAAAGACATCTTTTCCCATAGAGTCATATAAACAAGAAGCAATAAGTAGCTAGAGTGGATAATCTTAAGTAAACTCGCTCCTGTGAGGGAGGGGCACCAAAGCATATTCCAAGAACAATTGCTGTTTTTGAAGAAACTGAGGTCACAAGACTCTCGTCCTCTTTTCTTGGAGATTTCTCACAAGGACTCAGAGTTCTCCTCACAAGACTCCACTTTTGAACCATGTTCCCAGCGACTGCTAGGGAAAGAGAAAGGGACACCCAGCTGCCTCTTCAACAGCCATAGTTTACACCTCGAGAAAATGAAATAGCATATTTAAAATACACAAGAGTGTATAGGCCAGTGATTTTATATAAAGAAACAATTAGACGCAGACAGAAATGCTATCTACATGAAAAGACTCGGGGAGCATTGGTCTTACACACTTGCTGAGGAATTAATGGCTGATTTCTGAAGTGGAATCAATCAAAATGACTAGACCTTTCATAATCAATGTGTATGATACGTTCTGGACTCTACTAGTAAATGATGTAGAGAAGAAGGAACTATGGTAATCACAGCTATGTAGACCAGGCTAGCCACAAAATCACAGACTCTGCCTGTGTGTGCTTTTGTATTTCACTTACTGTGTTTAGAAAGATAATAGCACAAGTATTAATTACAAAGAGTTTTGTATGTTTAAATGAATGATGTACAGAGATGCTTTTGAACGTCAAACAAATTGTAATAAACGTAGGGCTGTTCTTTCTGGGTTAATTGTGCTCTCAGTCTTAGCTCTCTAGGATAACCCTATGCTAATTGTTCTTTCCTTTGTGTGCCTAGTCATATATCTCACAATTATATTTATATGCACATATACATCATTTAAAAATTTAAACTTGTAAATGTAAACATACACACATAACAACTATGTGATATTCATGTATTATCGACAAGATTCTTAAGTGCAGTGCACATACAAAGGGTATTAACACAATGTGCTGGCTAGTTTTTTTTTTTCTACATGACAGAACCCTAGATATGTCTGAGGAGGAGCCACAGTTGAGAAAAATGCCTCCATATGATTGGCCCTTAGGCAAGCCTGTGAGGTATTTTCCTAATTGGTGCGAGGGCCCAGCCTATTGTCACAATAGTCCTGGATGAATAAAAAGAAAGCCTTAAGGAGCAAGCCAGCAAGCAAAGTACCTCCATGGCTCCTGTTCCTGTCCTAAGTTCTAGCCCTGACTTCCTTCATTGATGAACAGTGACGTGGAAGCAGAAGCCAAATACGTATTTTCTTTTGCATAGTCATTTTTATAGAATATCTAGCTGACTTTAATAAATTCTTAGCTACATTTGGATTTTTTTTTCCTGGATCTCCCTATAGGAAATCTGAAAATAGAACTGGGTCATGACCTATGGTAAGTTTTGAATGTGAGGAAGATAGAATGACCCACAGAAAAGAGCCGATAATTAAGATAATTACTTAGAAATGAAACGAAGTTCAAAGGCAAGTGTGGAAGCGTTCCCATGCCAGGGAACGACTGATTTAAATGCACATGTGGCAGCCATTGCCCATGTGCAGGGATCTGGACCCTCTGACTTTCTCACACACTCTGGCTGAGACATCAAAACCTAAACACCCCACATTAAATAGTTCAGACTCTCAATTGCTTTAATCCACGTAAAGCCATAAATCTCCAGGATAAAAGACATAAAATGGCAGAGTTCAATGAAAAGCCACGTGCAAGCCATGTTTGTGTGTGATTTATTGAACAAAGGGTGAAAGTTAAAACCCCCTTCATTGCCTTTGTTGTTAATATTAATACAGAATTAGCAACATCGTGTACTGCACAGTGTGCAGAAGTAAACATGATCAATTTTTCTGACATTTCAGAATGCAGCCTAAAGTCAACTTATGGTGATTTTCCAAAAACAGAATCACAAAAGGAATAAAATAAGATTGAATGCAATAGAAACATTTTATTACTTTACAAGCACAGCAAGACTGAAAGCTCACAGTTCCATAATTTTTAATACTTGATTGTGTTTTTTTTGTGGTGCCTCTTGAGAAAAACATCAAGAGAATGCTTTTCAATGCCACATAATTAAAACAAATGTTGGTTACTCTGTTTTGCTTACTTTGCTTCTGTGATTTATGTGTTTTGCTGAATACACAGTTAAAGTAGTGTTCGCTCAGTGGGAACAGCAGCAAACCCCTGCATGCCCACGAATTCTTTGCAAAAGCATTGCATGCACCACCATTTACCAAGAGCAAATGGGTGTTTTCTGTAAACATGTTATTAATGGGAGCATTAGATGCATTCTCCATGCTAACACAGTCCAGTATTCCAGAGTCATCTGAGGTGTGAGTGGTTTTCCCTCTTCAGTCACCACTTCCTTAGATCTCCAATTGGTCCTGTCTGCACTAAGGTCCCCACCATGCAAAGACCTGACTTACTATTGCTAAAACAGCCAGGGAGGAATTATTCAGATCAAAACAAACAAAAACAAAACAAAAAAAAAACCTAACATTCTGACAATTCCAGATCGTATTTTATTCAGTTACTTTATTCCCACAACCAAAAATAAATATTTCAACATCCAAACAGCTGTAAGGGTCCGCAGAATAACTCCACATGAAATGAAACAGATTAAACATAGTATATGTGGTCATATTCATGAAGAGCAAATTAATTCAAATGAATGACATTTACATTCTAAACACAACTCCAAACCTCTAAGCAAGGATTAAAAATACATTGTCTTGTTTGGAAAAACAAAGTACTCCACATTTATTTGTCTGTACTTACATGCATAGTATTTCCAAATAAGCATTTTTGGTGCACATGTTTACACAAAGTATACAATCCCTTATAAACGAATGGCATTATTGCCTTATCTTAGAGAAGAGTACACAGAAGTAAATGTTCTCACAACTTAGTGGCTTTGCCTGTCACATGGCTAACAATTTCTCTACATCAGAAAGTGAAATCAATGAACTTCATTGTTGGGGGGGGATTTACATAAACTAAATGACCTTATAAAGGGCAAATATATCTATTTTCTTAATATGCTATTGTGAATCTACAAAATATTTTCAAAAACCAATGAAAATGCAATGCAGAATGCATTCTGATGACTTGAAGACTTTTGTTGTCTAATATTTGTAGAATTTTTATGCAGTCATCTCTGCATGCTTTATTCTGTCAAAACTGTGATTCTCTAATATGTGCATATAATAATGGCATTAAAATATACTCCAGTAGAGCAAATACTTTTAATGATTCATTAAAATTTAAACCCTTAAGTAATTGTGTGTGTGTGTGCGTGTGTGCGTGTGTGCATGTGTGTGTGAACTCAAAGCCTCACACGTGGTAAGCACTAGCTATGGCCACAGCCTTGAGACTATTCTAAGGCTCTAAAGGTGATAGGTGAGATAAAAGGTGATAAATTATGTTCTTTGGAGGATAAATTATGCATAATCATATATAAAGCATATTATTTAATTTATATTCATATTTTAAAATGTATATTTATATGGAAAAATGTACAACAATTGTTAAGACAGGAAGCACTAAGGAGGAACTGTTGGATAATGACCATCACACAGTTACAGCCCTGATTTCCTCATAGTGCTGTTGCTGGTCATCCAGCAATAAATAGAACAAACTGTTCAATGGAATGTATGAGTTTAGAAAAGTGAAAAGACATGACCAAGGCTATAAATATGATAAGGTGAGAAAAAGCGAGCCAGTGGCATGGCGGCTGGCCACGGAGATGGGGTGAAAGATCTGTTGATAGACAATGAGTGATATTTCATGTCACTAATGAGGTCCACTCAACATAGGCGAGACTACAGTAGTACAGGCAGTGACTGAAAAGTCTATCTTATTATATTCTAGTTTGAATATATAAAATGGAATGTTACATTTCCAAATTTTTAGGATAGTGAGTAATAGTGAATAGTCATATAATTATTGTGCATTTGTTTATTTTATGTTAACAAATAATTTTGTTGTTTTAAATGTTCCTGAAAGTCTAAATTATTTTACAATGCTGCAAAATCAAAATCATTAATTTTTAGTGATATCTTTGTCATAAAATAATTATACCAAATTAACATAATTGGTGAATATATTTTTTCCAGCTTTTTTTAATGTTTATTTATTACTTCAAGTTACAACTCCATCATAGTAGACTATTTTCACCCCTCCCGGTTCCACATTCCCACCCTCTCCTCCTTCTCCCACCCATCCCACTCCTCTGATGTGGAGTGTCCCTACATATCAGCCCCTATCAGTTCAACAGTCATATGAGGGCTAAGAGCTTCCTCTTGCACTGGGGCCTACATGGTAGCACCCCTAGGGCAAGTTGTCCTATTAATAGGTAACAAAGTCTATGTTCCTGATCCTTTTGGTGTGTTGGTTAGGATAGTTATCCTGTACTATATGGCTAAAATCCAATTATAAGTGAGTAGATGTGATGTGCATCCTTCTGAGTCTCTGTTAGCTCACTCAGGATGAGCTTTTCTGGTTCCATCCATTTGGCTGCAAATTGCATGATTTCCTTGTTTCTGATGGCTGAGTAATATTCCATTGTGTAGATGAACCACAGCTTTTTTGTCCATTCCTCAGTTGAGGGACATCTGGGTTGTTTCCAGTTTCTAGCTATTGCAAATAAGGCTGCTATGAACATAGATGAGGAAACGTCCTTGTAGTTTTGTGAGGAATCATTTGGATGTATACCCAGAAGTGGTATCACTGGGTCTTGAGGCAGAGCTATTCCAAGTTTTCTAAGATATCACCAGACTGATTTTCATAGTGGTTGCACAAGCCTGCACTCCCATCAGCAATGGAGGAGGGTTCCCCTTTCTCCACAACCTCACCAGCATGTGCTGTCATTTGAGCTTTTGATCTTAGCCATTCTGACAGGTGTGAGATGGAATCTCAGAGTCATCTTAAGTTGCATTTCTCTGATGATTAAGGATGCTGAGCATTTCTTCAAGTGTCTCTCAACCATTAGGGATTTCTCCTTTGTGAATTCTCTGTTCCCCATTTTTTATTGGATTATTTGGTTTCTTTGTGTTTAATTTCTTGAGTTCTTTATAAATTATGGATGTAAGCCCTCTGTCGGAAGTGGGGTTGGTAAAGATATTTTCCTAATCTGTAGGTTGTCGTTTTGTTCAAATTACAGTGTCCTTTGCCTTACAGAAGCTTCTCAGTCGACATGCAAAAGAATGAAATTAGACCCATACTTATTACCTTGCACAAAACTTTAGTCCAAGTGGATCAAGATTTTAACATAATTTAACATAGATTTGATACACTAAATCTAATAGAAGAGGAAGTGGTGAAAACCCTCGAATTCATTGGCACAGGTGACAATTTCCTGAGCAGAACACCAACAGCTCAGGCTCTAAGACCAACAATCAATAAATGGAACCTCATGAAACTGAGAAGCTTCGGTAAGGCAAAGGGTGAATATATTCTTATTTAAAAAATAGCGTTGTTATATGTTGTTTGTGTCAGATTATCTTTAGTTACTTTTTCAGCTTAGGAAGCTGTTTCTAAATGTTACCATTATGGGGTCAGTAAGTTGGCTCCATGACACCAAGCCTGAAGAACTGAGTTAATTTACCAAAACGCATAGGGCATAAGGAACTTCCACAAACACCTACACCATGGCATTCACACCGACAGACCAACCAAATAAATAAATATTTAAAATGTTACCTTTGTGACATGTTAATGGTGGTAATTTGTAGCTGATAGATATTTACTTATTTTCTTTTTAAAATTACATTTGATTTATTTAGGGTGAAGGGACATCAGAGGACAACTTTGGGAATTATCTCTTTCCTTCCACCATGTGAATCTTAGGGATTAAACTTGGTCATCAGGCTTGGCAGCAGGTACTTTCCGTTTTCCAGATCATTCCTGTTTACGATTTGTTTTTCTTACTGCATTTCTAATTTATTTATAAAGAACAGGTAGTAGAGATTATATTTGGCTAAATTGGTATTGATATTTGTATATTGATACAAAATTAAGGTTAATTCCTTTTAAGGAATTGTACCTAGATAACGCTTAAAAATGAAATGTGAAGTGTGGGCCTTTTGTTAGTAACTGTCATAAACTGTTTAGGATAATTAAGAAATGCAAACTAGTTCAAGCATGTCATTTTGTTAGGTACTAGGGTAGTCTATCACAGTTATTTTCTAAGTTAATCAGATATTAAGTTGCTAAGAGACAAGTAACATTTGCTTATCCAAATATAAGGAGATAGATAGGTGGTCTTCAAAAACCTCAAGAGATCTACAGAATATAGCATTCAAAGATGTTTTTTAACTTAAGATTTTTTTTTTATATTGAGACATGTCAGCTCCTGGCAGCACCCCGTATTCTACTCCAAGTGGAATATGAGCATCGGAGAAGCTCTACTTGGAGATGGTTGAATTAGTGGCAAGCCTTTCTCTTGGCAAGACAAACCCCTTGCTTCAACTGTAGACAGAATGCTGTCCAAAAGGACAAAACTTGGAAGCAGGTAAGTCGACAGCCTAGCTCTGCCAAGACAGGGTAGGCAAGTCCTTCATAATTCCTGCTCTACAATCAATGTCTGTCAGAGAAACAGGGCCAAAAGGCTGAAGATTGATGTTGTAATGTATAAGAGAAATTGGGAACTGTCCAGGAAGCCACTGGTATGTCATTTCTGCTGGCCCTGCATTTCCTGTATAATCAGATATATTTATCCCTCTGAGGTCTCTGATGTGGTTGAAGAATAGATAGCTAGAGTCTCATAGTTAATTTTTTAGTTGTTTATGAATTAAGAGGGTGTTCTGGATCTAAGAAGATGTTTTTAAAATTGTGATGCAAGTTAGGTTGGAAGCTAAGTTGGATATAGAACTTTAAACTCATGGAGATGGTTGGATAGTAGAATGTTAAAGTCAGTTGCCAAATATGAATGGACTGGACATTGGGAATGTATGCTAAGCTTTATAATTCTCATAATTGTGGCCTAATTATTTTTGTTTTGTATTGTATTTGTTGTTATAAGAGAAAGAACCATTTGTTGGACTGAAAGGGGGGAGCTGTTGGGGGCGGGGGGGAAGATATACCTTAAACTTAAAAAAAAAGAAAGTGGATGGGGGCTTTGAGGGGGAAGAAGTTGGGAGGGTGGGACCAGAGCGGGGAGTAGGGAGGGGATTGCAATTGAGATGTAACTTAAATAAATTAATTAATTAATTAAAAAAGAACAGGTAGCAGTTTCATCAAAGTGTTTTGTCAACAATATTCACACTATACAAAATCAGAGGTTAAACTATATTGACACGGATCACAGCAATGACAGTAGTCATAACAATAAATGCTTTGGAACTTCTTAATACCACCTACTAAACACATCAATTTATTTTATTGTTCATTATGATCAAAGTGGAAGTTTTTATACATTTCACAATGGTACATTTAATCTAAATGTAAAAACCTGGTCTAACTCAATAACACAAAGTGAAGACAGCTGTATTAATTCAAACAGCTACTTACTGAAGAAATAAACATTTATATAAGTGAAATAAATATATCTTGGCCCTTTGTTCTTCAAAGAATATTGTTTAATTCAGCTGGCAACTAGGTATTTGGTATTTTTAGATTGCATCTGTCATGTAGCAATCCATATCAAGTTATTCCATTTGCAACTTCCTCTTTATCCACTCTCCCCTTTTTACCATTAAGGGGAGCTAGGTGGAGCCTAGGTGTTGCCAACCTAAGCAATGGTTTCTTTTAAACTGGTGGATTGGGAACAGAATCTAGCTTTATGTGAATTAAATAGAATATGTGATGCTAAACCAAAGCAAAATAAAAGTTATTATATGCGTTTGCTGGGATGAACTCAGATGAAAAGGATGATCACTGGCTGTCCAGGAGTCGAGGAGTCAGAAGATGCAGAAAACAGAGGAAGCTGTAACATCCTGGCCATCCTGCTGGTGACACAGTGCATGAGATCAGCAGTCTGAGGAATTCCATTGGTCAGTCACTATCCCATTCTCTTGAGAGTTGAAGTTCTAACAGAGTTCAGTGAACACAGCTTTGAGCATGTAATTGCTTCTTAGCAACCAGGGTGAGAGAAAATAACTACCCATCATGAATAATCAAAGCAGGAAAGGGGCATAGCCTGGGTAAGATCTGATACATTTAAAAAATTAATGAGACTTTGGGTATTCGGCATCGCATGTTCAGCACAGTTGACTGAATTTAGTACTGGCCATGCCTTCCTTCTTTTCTTGCCCTCTCAAACACCCTCATGAGTCATGCAATGGATAATCCATGCAATATAATGGATAATGATGACCTACCAAAAGGAAAACTGAGGAAGAAACATCAGAATGCATTGTATCCAAGATGTTTGTGAAACTTCTGTCTTATTCTTTTCTGTATGCCTATGGATGCGTGGGATGACGTATATGTGAATGCAGCAATGCCACACAAAGCTTTCCACTAGTTTCATGACTGATGAGTCACTGTGGAGAACCAGCACTACAGATAGTTTTTAATCCAGACTAGTGCAGTATGAGATGGGCATATCCCCACCTACATAACTGGTGTATGAATCCCTCATACTCAACCTCTGTAAGGAGATCTCTGGGCTTCTTTCCTTTTGCTATGATAAAATCCTTGATGAAGGCAACTTAAGGAAGAGAGGTGTTGTTCTGGCTACAGTTTAAGACAAAGTCTATCATGTGGTTAAGTCAAGGCAACAGGTGCTTTAAGCAGATGCTCATCTTGCATCCACAGTCAAGAAAAGAGAAATTCGTGTTTGCTTCTGCTCAGTTTCTTTTATCCATTTATGTAATCTAGAATCCCTTGCCCCAGGAATGGTCCCACCCACAATCAAGATGAATCGTTCCACATCAATTAAGGTAATGAAGGCAATCCTCCACCAGCTGTCCAGAGGCTTACCTAAACCAGATAATCACTCACATGTGTGTCCAGATGCTTTTCTTATGGGTAATCCAAATGAAAATAAGGTAGGAGTAGGCAAGGCTATTTAAGGGAAAGAAGATACCTAGAAAAGTAAACAGTTTCTTTCTTGACTAAAAAGTCAAAAATACCCTTGAGCCTCTTGGCAACCTCGTCTTTGAAAGAGACCATAAATGCCAAAAAGTGTTTAGGGGCTCTGATCTCATATCTGGATTGTAAAATAATTTTAGGCTACTTCTTTGAAGTGAGGGATGTAACAGCTAAAAAAGAAAAAAGAAGAAGAAAAAGAAGCCTCCTTGTCAAGAAAATAGATACCTTAGCTGAATAGAAACTTATATTCTAATTGGTAGGGTTATTCACTTGGCCAAGGGACCACCCCAGGAAAGCCAAGGTAAAGAGGTGGGTGGAGTAATTAGTCCTTTAATAAGATACTGACTTGTCCTTCTCAGAATCCTTCCCCCCAGTGCAGTGGGTTCCAGGGCTACAGTGTTGTGTAGCCAGGTAGCTGTAAGTCAGCACACTTCAGTGCTGTGTAGTCAGGTAGCTGTAAGCTGTCCCACTTTTCTAAATCATTCAGAAAAACTCAACGTTTCCTTCCTTCTTTCTGTCTCTTTCTAATCATGCTTTCCTTAACACTTTGGGCTTTCCTCAGACATTTGGGCTTCCTTACTCTTTTTCTAAAGCTCCCTTCCCTACCATGTAGCTACTAATCTGTGTGGCCTCCATGACAGTTTACATGGCATGCTGTTTGTTCTCTCTCTCATCCATTTTCCCCCTCTGGGAAGCTGCTGCAGTATATAGATTGCCTCTCTGGAGACTTTTCTCCTTGAAATGCTATTCAAGTCATCCTAGAGTCTGTTAGAGTTCATTCTCAAATTACTTTAAGGAGACTAAGAAATCCAAGTAGAGACCTCCAGTATCCCCTGTACCAATTCTAGATTCTGTCAAGTGGAGAATACTAATCATCCTGGTAGGTTGTGTTATAGAGTGATTTCACTCTAATTGGGATAAATAATATATGAATTTATTTGATCACAGGTATTTTCTATCTTTTCTAAATCCTTCACAGATGTGAAAATAAGAAAATCCTCTATGTAGTATTTTTTTATTCTTGAATATGTTTATATCATTTCAATTTGTCAATTTATATTGAAATACTTAACTCTTGTCTGTTTCATAAGTTTTTCTCCAGTTTATAGAATCCATACTTATTGCTTTCCTTTCTCCAAATTCTTCTGACAATTACTGTGATAGTTCATCACAAAGCTGCACTAGGTCACCAATGTGAAGTCCATCTCAAAGACAGGTGAGGTTAAAAGACACCTCACTATCTCAGAAAAGTCACAAATCCCATGTGCTAACCATAGAAATTTGTTAAAAAACATTCTAGAAATGTCTTCACCCACTTCACTTTATACAAAATTCTAACAAGCTTACCTAGGACATGCCAGGCAGTCAATAAGTGTTTGTTGAATAAGTAGAAAGAAGGTAAGGATAAGAAGGATTGAAGGAAGACGCAAAGGAACTTGAAGAGGAAAGTGAAAGAGAGAAAATGGAAGAAAAAAGGAGAGGAGCAACGAGGAGAGGGGCAGAAATGTTTTTAAGCTCAAAATGGCTTAATCAGAAGAAAAAATAAAACCTTAAAATGCTGTCAAAAGACTGAATTATACCCTGCCTCTCCTGACAAGAAATTCATATATTTAATGTTCCAACTCCAATTGTGACTATTTGGAGTAAGGGAAGAACTAATTTTAACTGACACTCTGAGAATGCTCCTGATTCCATAGTTTTATTTTCCTTAACAAATGTGGCTTTGGCTTGCTCTCTCCCAATTGTGATGTGTGGTCACAGTGAAAGCAGGGCCTTTTGCAAGAGGGAAATAATATCTAACCTCCCATCCCCCAAAATGAAACCAAAATGAGATCTTAGAACTGTGCCAAGTCATCCTAGATCTGTTAGAGTTCATTCTCAAATTACTTTAAGGAGACTGATTCTATAGTACTTTGTTGTAGCCTCTAAGATAACTAGGAGCTGATGAGTTCCCCTGAGGAAGGCAAAAAGATGAGATGGCACCCACCACTACTATCAAGTCAGTAAAAAACCTCTCTCTTTCTCTCTCTCTCTCTCTCTCTCTATCACACACACACACACACACACACACACACACACACACACACCATGCAGCAACACAACATTAAAAATTCCAAATAAACAGAAAAAATGTTTCAGTAGAATCTGAGTGTACTATCCGAAGAACAAAAGTTCACAGGGGAAAGGTATTAACTCATTAAAGAGACTAAGTTGTGTTTGGTATATTATGTTTACATAAAAGAAATGAGAATTGTTTTTTCAATACTTAGAATTCAAGTAGTTAGAAGCTAAATACTCTATTACTTCTAAAAAAAATTGAAAAGCTTGGTATTCCACGATATGTTTTTGTCCAAGGATTTTGTATGGCTGAATTTTATTACTAACATTTCATGGAATACAAATTTATGTCTGTGGCTTAACTGTAAGCAATTTAAGGGCAGCAATAACTTTTTAAAACTCATAAGATGAGGTTCTTCAGAAATTATTATTTGAAAACAATATCAGAAAACTATGGTCCTCTTACATTATAAATAATTACAATGAATAAATTGAAAGATGCTAAGTTGAAAACTTTAAAAGGTAAATTGTATAATGCCTGAATTAAGTCTTAATAAAACTTTAAAAAAAAGAAATGGCTACATTTTTTAACTTTTCATACAAAGACTAGATAAATTTTAAACATTATCCTGATAATATTCCACTTATAAAAGCCACAAGCATATTACTGATCATGAAATGATACAAAATATTTCACACGGAAAAGGAGAAAATGTTAATCTAGTGGTACAACACATCACAGGGACAAGCAGCCAGAACTATGGCTCCAGAGACGACTGGAAAAGGACAAAATTGGTGTATTTTACAGTGGGTGACAATATCTATTACACTGATTATGTTTTTATTTATGTCAGTAATAAAATAAGAAGAAATTATTAATTAACCACTGGATCATTCAAACAGCACATCATAGTGTCTGCTACCCTGGTCTTCTCCATTTCTGACACATGATTCATGAAATAAGGCTGTTGCACTGTGTAGGGAGATAAGCAGAAATGGTCACTGACTGTGCATGTCCTACCACTGCCAGCTGCCCCAGGGCTAAAGGACAACTATATTTGTCTATTCACTGACACAGAAATATGATCTATAATGGTTTGCAGAGTAAGCTTAGGTACATTCAACTGCCACATAACAAACAAATTTAACAAATGTTCATTGAATGTCTACTGTCCACAAGGCTACATTTTGATTTGTTTTACTTTAATTAGTAAATAATAATTTCATGTAGTTATTGGGATACAATGTGATGTTTTCATAGATGAAAACATTAAAGGCTATATGCTCTATTTTTTAATAATTTCAACAATACGTGGTGGATTTGAATTCCAGGTTTAATTCTAGACACACTCACTAAACATGAGCAAGAGATAATTTCTAAAACCACATAGGTCTAAAAATGGTAAAATAGATAACTTAGTATAAATTTTATTTTATATTCACTTTAGAAGTATGTGAAACTGAAGTTTATTGAATAAAGTCCATAATCATCTATTTAAACATAAGAGCTGTAACAAGAAATAGGTTGTCTGTGGCATTTTAAGAATTTAATTTAGAAGAGGACATCAGAAGATGGAAAGATCTCCCATGTTCAGGGATAGGTAGGATTAACATAATAAAAATGGCCATCCTGCCAAAAACAATATAGAGATTCAATGTAATTCCCATCAAAATACCAACACAATTATTTACAGACCTGGAAAAACAATTCTCAATTTCATATAGAATAACAAAAAATCCAGAATAGCTAAATCAATCTTGTACAACAAAAAAAAAAAAAAAAAAATCAAGAGGTATCAACATCCCAGATTTCAAGCTATACTACAGAGCAATAGTAATAAAAACAGCATGGTACTGGTATAGAAACAGACCAGTAGATCAATGGAATCGAATTGAAGACCCAGAAATGAAACCACACACCTATGGTCACCTAATTTTTGACAAAGAAGCCAAAACCATACAATGGAAAAAGGACAGCATCTTCAACAAATGGTATTCATCTAACTGGATGTCGACATGTAAAAGAATGAAATTAGACCCATACTTATCACCTTGTACAAAACTTAAGTCCAAGTGGATCAAAGACCTTAACATAAGGCCAGTCACAATAAATCTACTAGAAGAGAAAATGGGGGAAAGCCTTGAACTCATCAACACAGGTGATAACTTCCTGAACAGAACACCAACAACTCAGGATCTAAGACCAACAATCAATAAATGGGACCTCATGAAACTGAAAAGCTTCTGTAAGGCAAAAGACACTGTCATTTGAACAAAATGGTAACCTATCCCTTCCATCCCACTCCTTTGGAGTGGAGTGTCCCTACATAACAGTCCCCACCCAATTCAACAGTCATATGAGGTCTAAGAACTTTCTCATACACTGGGGGCCTACAAGGCAGCAGTTGGGAAAAGATCTTTACCAACCCCACATCTGACAGAGGGCTAATAATCATAATTTAACTATACTACAGCCAATGTACCAAAGGGAAAGGAACATAGACTTTGTTTCCTGTCAATGAGACACTTTTCCCTAGTGGTTCTGCCTTGTAGGCCCCCAGTGTATAAGGAGGCTCTTGGCCCTCATATGACTGCTGAACTGGGGCAGGGGACTGTTATGTAGGGACACTCCACTCCAGAGGAGTGGGATGGAAGGGTTAGGGGGTAGAGGGTGGGAGGTCAGGACTGGGAGGGGTGGAAAGAGGACACTATGATGGAAATGTAACTTGAAGTAATAAATAAACATTTAATTAAAAGAGAATTTAATTTAGTAGAAAAATGTATAAAGATCTGGAAAAGAGAAAACAAAATAAAAAAATCATAATGTAGTGGGTATGAGGAACAAAGAGCTTCCATGACAAAGTTGAGAAATAAAGTAAGTTGTAAATAAACATAATCAAGAGAATAACAACACAACTTCATGAATAATTATGTATTATTATGGACATAAAAGAAAAGGTGAGATGTGCACAAGGTTGTTATCTAAAACATAGCATGCATGTAATATTACTAGAGAGACATGGGGGGAATGAAAGACCAAGTTTTATACATTTTAAATGCTTAAGAAACAGGATACACCAAACTATTAGCCACTTCATCATGAAGTATAAGACTAAAGGATTTTCATATTCCAACTCCTGGACCATTTAATTTTTCCAATATAGAGTTCTCTAATGTTGTGCATGGCACCTTAACTTTCTGCCCAACTCAGCTTTCTTGCCTGAGTGGTAATGGATAACACATCCCTCAAGGGTAGCTTATAGGCATATGTTGAGGAATCTAAGAAGGCCATATGCTTTCCGAAAGTGGAACTAAGTATTTTAGTGAATCATTCATTTGCATTTGACAACTTGACAATCTCCTGACAGAATGTCAATTGCACTGAAAACTGTCCTACTACTACTACTAATACATAATATAAAATAACATGACATAATATGATGTAACATAGTAATAATATATTTCATAACTCTGGTTTCAATTTCTTGATAATATGCCAATATAAACAAATAAAGATAAAGATGTCTCTGTAAAAGAGAGAGAGAGAGAGAGAAAACTATGCAAAACTACATATAAGATTCTGAGAGAGTGACAGAGTCTCAAATTATTTTAATTACCACATTTTCTTATTCTTCTTTTACTGTTCTTTTTGTTGTTGTTGTTGTTGTTTATTACTTCAAGTTACATCTCCATCACAGTTCCCTCTCTCCACCCTCTCACCCTCTCCTCTCCCACCTATCCTAGTTCTCCGGGGTGGAGTATCCCTACATATTAGCCCCCCTCAGTTCAACAGTCATATGAGAGCTAAGAGCTTCCACTTGCACTTGGAGCCTACATGGCAACTCTATTAAGGCAAAGTGTCCCACTAACAGGTAACAAAGTCTATGTTCCCATTCCTTTGGGTGTATTGGTTGTAGGATAGTTATCCTGTACTATATGGCTAAAATCCAATTATAAATGAATAGACGCCATGTGCATCTTTCTGAGTCTGAGTTAGCTCACTCAGGATGAGCTTTTCTAGGTCCATCCATTTGGCGGCAAATTGCATGATTTCATTATTTCTGATAGCTGAGTAGTATTTCATTGTGTAAATTTTTTTTTATCCATTCCTCAGTTGAGGAACATCTGGGTTGTTTCCAGTTTCTAGCTATTACAAATAGAGCTGCTATGAACATAGATGAGGAAACATCCTTGTGGTTTGGTGAGGAATCTCTTGGATGTATACCCAGAAGTGGTATGGCTGGGTCTTGAGGCAGAGCTATTCCAAGTTTTCTAAGATATCGCCAGACTGATTTCCACAGTGGTTGTATAAGCCTGCACTCCCACCAGCAATAGAAGAGTATTCTCCTTTCTCCACACCCTCTGTCATTTGAGTTTTTGATCTTAGCCATTCTGGCAGATGTGAGATGGAATCTCAGGGTCGTCTTGAGTTGCATTTCTCTGATGATTAAGGATGTTTTGAAACATCCTTGCTATTTTGAAACAGTCTTGTTATGTAGTGTAGACTACTCTCAAATTCAGAAATCCCCCTGTCTTATAGACTCCAAAGTGCTGAGATTGTAAGAATGCATTGTCACACCCAGCTAATAAATGAAATTATACCAACCCTAATGTAATAGTATTATAACAGGATATATATATATATATATATATATATATTCAATAACAGGCCATAGTTTATCCCATGAATCTCTTTGATATGACTCTCTGCTATTTATTCAAATAGCATTCAGTATATATTTAAAATTTATAAAATACCAAGACAGAGACTTGCTATGGAAGACAAGATTAAAAGAGCTCTTGACTCTGAGCTTGCAGTACAGTGAGACAAATGTTATTAGACAAAATGATATGCAAATACATATATAATTACTAACTGTGGTTAAATACCATAAATTCAAACTTTAACTTACATGAGAAATTATGATTGTCAAATCATAAATCTGCTCTGTACTAAATCTTTGTTATTAAAATACTCATGCTCACATTTAATATTCAGTGTTGGCCTTAATTAGAGAGCTAATTTAGATTTAAAATTTTAATTGCAAAGTATTTTATTGCTACTGAGGAAGTTACGATTCAAATGAACTGGGATAGGTTATGCAGGTGTCCCTTTCAAAAGAGGCCCATAATAATCTCCAGCCCTTCCTGTCACTAAAGTTTTATAGCTCTCCTCTTAAAAATCTGCCTCCTCCTTTGATTATAAACTAATTGAATACACTAAGTGAAACTTACATATTAGTATATCTGTAATATATAACAATGTCTGGAACTTGGGAAGCATGATAAAATTAATAGGTAAATAAATGAGTAAATGACTCTTAGGAGAAAATTGTTGTGATAATTTCTATGTTTTTAATTTTCAACCTTCATCATCATTACAATACTATGATTAAGCCTCTGCCATAGACTGAGAACTGTAAAAATTGTTGAATTACAATGAAGTGTAAAATATAGTACATAGTCTCAAAGAACTTACAATTTACCAACATGGACATACAGATTATATAGCTGTTCATGTTTTGCTGACTGTACTCACAAATAGCAGCTTTTCTTATCCACATAATAATCTGTGAGAAAAGCAGGGCAGACACTAGCTTCAGAATTAACCTATAACAGAAGAATAATGCCTCTTCCAGACACCATAGGCTAACAAATAAGTACCCCAGTATCAGGAATAGGTTACCTCTTTTGGAGTCATTGGCTAGTGGAGTCTATAGACCCCACAAACATTATGGGCTATTAGCAATTCTCTGGGTTACCTTCCAGATCTTGGCAGCAAGACCCTATTGCTGAAGACCCTTGAGTTACATGAGAGAATCAAGCTGGTACTGATCTAGAAGCTTCACTCCTACCAGCTATCTTTAATGGCTCTGGAAAGTGCTAACACTACCAGAGGAGAAAAGTGGTCATCTATCTACACAGCTGTGAACTCTGTGAGCTACAACGACTGGCCTGGCAAGACATGCCCACTGATGGAATAGAGGCATTAATGTCATAGGAGATTCCAACAACTTCTTGTTTAAATTTGAGGCCTACTCTACAAGATAAAGTTCATACTTGGAGCTACAAAAAGGCCCACGAACCCCAGGTTAGGTATGGCATAGGCCCTAGGGAAGGACATATTACTATTATTCTTCTAAATGAACATAGTATTGAACCAACCTCTAAAGACTTAAACTGTATCATAGAAGCTTCTTTCGGCAGTAATAGGTAATTAACACAGAGATCCGCAACTGGCCAATGTTCATAGAATAAAAGATTGTAGAGTTCTCATCTCTAGTGAGATATCTATGGCATACCCACTCCTTCCAAAGCTCGAAGATCATCACAGAAGAGGAGGCAAAATGATCATATGAGCCAAAGGTAGTGAATGACTACACCTAACCAGTTTTCCTGATCAACAGGGCAGTTCCACATATGAACCAATGGTAGCTGTGACTGCATCTGCAAGACCTACAGAAAATGAAGCTAAACAAAAGTCCAGACTCTGATGAAAAAGGAAGTCAGGAAGCTAAGGAGCTATTGTCAATTACTGGGCGCTGTGAGAGGGAGAGTCAGTTTTCCTCAGTGATATGGTTGCTGGGAGGGTACCCTTGCTTTAGTAGAATCTCCTACACAACCAAATATAGTGGCAAAATGAAGTAGACTCAATGGAATATTTTTAAAGGAGAGAACACATGAAATGAGAGGGAATGGTGATAAAGAAAGGATTAGAAGGAGAATGGGGAGTAGATTTGATGAAAACATATCATATGCACATATGAACTGTTGAAATAGAAAACACTCAAACTAAAAAGTTTATATGTTTTGAGAGCTAATGTAAGTATTTATATAAACATTTTGAATAATTTGTGCATTTTTCTCTCTGCTAGAAATACATTGCTGTGCTTAAATACACAGAATGAGAGCTCTTGACTTCTAGTCACGAATTTAAAAGTTGAATTGCAAGCGCTTACATCAACTTAACATAAGGAACAAGGGGTAAGCTTTTAAGTTGCACAAACATCTAGTAGATGTCCTTTAAGAGCTCCACTTCATAGCCTTTTTTGAGAAAAGCCATCTTTTACCTCCTGCCATGTTCCTAGCCTACCTTCTCAATCATGAATGGATGATTCCCTCACCAAAGCACGTGCATTGTATTTTCCCTAAAACACTTGCTGTAAAATTAAGACTGAGACACATGATGTCATTGGGAACATTGAAGAAAGCTCACCAACTTTCTTTGCCAAGAACTCAGTAGTTATAGGAACCACTTGTTTCTGAAATTTGTTTTCTGTATCATGAGTTCCAGTGTCCTACAAAATATTTCTTTAAAATATAAAAGCTAACTTAGCAGGGTGTACATACATACTCCCTAGGAACTGAGAGACTGGGAGGGAACTATTAAGTTTGAGGTCTCCCTGGTTTATATAAGCTAGTTCTGGGCTAGCTTGAGGAATGCAGTAAGACCTGAAAATACTTAGTGGTAGAGAACTTTCCTGGCATAGCAAATGCTTGAATTCAATACCAAGTGCTGTAAATAAATACTAGTTTCATAAGTAAAATATATAAATCTTCAAATATAGAGAATCCTTTTATTTCCATCAAAACAGGGAGGAAACAATGCTCTTCCACTCAAAACGTTTTATTTATAATAAAGAAGAGAAGTGTTTTTCAAGATGCATAAAAGACTTTATTTGCAGAGGAGCAGATATTTAACCTAAGAAGCCAAATTCCCTGTCACCATCTGACTCCTTCTCTGTCCTGTCCACATGTGGCCTCAGTGCTGTCCCAAAGGGAAAATTTCTAAAAAGAAAACTAGCTCTTCCTATCTTACAGAGGTAATAAATATATTTAGATCAGGAAGAATAAAATGAACAGATACAAACGTATAAAATCTTAGAGTTTAAAAGAGTCAAGTTTACCAGGGAGAGAAAACTAAAAAACAAACAAAGAAAAAAAAAGTCTATGTCCATCTTCCCTTTGGCTGGCAATGAGACACTTCTCACTGGTGGTGCTGCCTTGTAGGCCCCCAGTGTATGAGGAGGCTCTTGGCCCTCATATGACTGCTGAACTGGGGCGGGGGACTGTTATGTAGGGACACTCCACTCCAGAGGAGTGGGATGGAAGGGATAGGGGGTAGAGGGGGGGAGGGCGGGGCTGGGAAGGGGGGAAAGAGGACACTTCATTGGAGATGTAACCTGAAGCAACAAGTAAATAAAGAAAAAAAGAGTCAAGTTTATTATACAATCAGAAAAATCAAAATCATGCAGTTAAAACAACACCTTTGATAAGAAAGTACCAACCCAATTAACAGTGAATGCATGACACAATAGGTCCAAATGGGGCTTTTATATTAAGTTAAAATTCTCATGACACGTTAATTAAATGGTGTCCAACAACACCCATTGCTGTTGAAGCAAGAACTTCAATCTAGATAAGAGGAAGCCTTAAACATGCCACATTTAGCAGGAGTTGGTTATATTAAAGAGTCATAACAGAATAAAGCAGAAGGAGACCATGATCAAAGACAAGCAACTTTGAGACTATGCTAATTAAGATTTCTCTTTTTTTCTCTCTTTGAAAAAAAATATTAAATGTGTTTCTAGACAATTTCATCCATATACATGATGTGTTCTAATTATTCTTATCCCTGACCTCTTTTATCTCTCTCCTTCTCCATATCAATACCCTTCCTCCCACCAGCATCTGTAACATTCATCTCTTGTTTGTGACCCACTGAGTTTAAACAAGGCTGCGTGTGTGACCAAGAGTTTGTAGCTAGCCACCAAAATGTGGTCGGCTCACTAACAAGTACACATCTGAAGACAACTCCAAGAATCTATCATAACCACTATTAAGTAGGCAGCGGCGTTCCAGGAGAAGGGTCATAGCCTCACGTCTAAGCATGACAGATCGTTGATAAGTTCGGTTCAGATAACCATAAATGCTTTGAGTTTGTGATTACAATGGCTATGTCATACTCAGGAAAAAAAAGGCATTGTATGTCTCTTCTCTTCTTCTGGCTCTTACATCCTTTCTTCACTTTCTCTCATGATGTCATTTCCCGAGGCTTAGAGGGAGAGATATGAATGTCTTGTCTGGAGCTGAGAATTTAACTACCCTCAGCACCATGAATACCCATGAGTCTCCACCACCACTACAAAGAGAGGTTCTCTGATTAAGACTGAAAGTATTTAGAAGTCAGTTTGGCACTACGTCAAGTTATATAAGCAATGACAGTAAGTTCCTTCACCTCAGACCTATAATTTCACCAACTATGTGTCTTTGACTGGGTTTATAGTACAAGACATGGGTTGTCTCTTGTGGAACAGGACTTAAATCCAGTCAAAGAGTAGTTGGTAACCCTCTTAATGGTTTAGCTATATTTTTTATCCGTGATCATATCTTGCCTGGAAGACTGGCATTGTAGTTCATAAGTTTTATAGTTGGGTTAGACTGCTGATGCCCTTAAACAGTCTCTGAAAACTGGATTACATGTGTGGGCCAGTAAGTCATATAGTTGAGAAACAAATAATTTTTCCCTTTGGCTTGTATAATGTGTGTGTGTGTTAGTATATGTGTTTGCACACACATGCGTGCAGGTATACTTGCCTCTGGACACATGTGTGCAGGGATCAAAGGTCAATTTCAGGTGTCTTCCTTTGCCACTCTGCTTCTTTATTTTTTTGAGATAAGATCTCTCCTTGAAGACAAGCTTTTCATTTCCTCTAAACTGGCTAGCTAGTGGGCATCTGAAATTGCTTGTCTTGCTACACTCACCCAGCACTGGGATGAAAAGTGTATACCACCATACCCAGCTTTCATGTGGGTGCTAGAGACTGGACGTTAAGTCCTTAAGCTTGTGCATCAGGCGTTTTACCCAGAGCCCTAGATTCTAACCTGTCTTCCTCACACCAAAAACAATAGCTTTAAAATGGCAGGTCTATAACTTTGCTTGCTTTGAACTTTTATTCTCCCCAGAACTCATAAAAGAGTTTTACTGCTAAATTACTTGCTAATAGTATTAAGAGGTTGGAAACCTATTCCACCTATGATTTTTTTGTTTTGTTTTTTTGTTTTTGTTTTTTAGAGGTGAATCCTATGGGACAGGAAAGGATCTCTGGTTGCGTCTTAGTGGCTTCATGAGAAGAGGAAAAGAATCACACTGTGTTCTCTTGTCACATGATAGTCTGACATTCTTCCATTTTCTGCCAGCAACAAGGTTATCATCAGATGAATTCCTTAGATCTGAACATCCAAAATTATGTAGCAGAATACATTTATATTTTACAAATTCCTTGGCTATTTCAGTACAATAAAATGGGACTACTGTAGGAATTTATCTCAAAGGGCACTGACCTCAATGGTAGGGTGGTTCTGATAGTAGATTCAAAATGGACTGTATCTCTTTCTCAAACATAAGCTGAAAAGTTCTATCTGAACAATTTCATTAAATTTAAAACCAAGAATCAAAAATACATTTAACAAAATTCTCTAAATAACAAAGGTGTTAGGTAACATCATAAAAATTTCTCATCTCTTTTTAAGTCACTATTTCATAAAATTTTAAAAATTTGCCATATGTTTGAACTCACTTTTTGATGAGGTGAAATGTGTAATTGGAAAGTTTTATTTTTTGAAAATCACATAGGAATACTTCAATTTCTTCATTGCTTATAAAAGTGTGTACAAATGGAAGAAAAAATTCCAATACAATCCTTATACGGTCCTTAACACTCAAGTATATTCAATATGACTTTATTATCTCATATGTAATTATTTTGTTAAAAATTATATAAAAATAAGAAATATGTAATTAACAGTATGGAATTTTAGCCTCAGTATAAAAACTAAAATTATTATAAATAAAGTGATTTTATGTCATCATTTTAGCCATCAGTGTAACAGTATTATGAACCATAAAAGCATAAAGCACCATCTAGACATTTTAAAAGCAGAACGTTTTATTTCAAATAAGTCAATTTGTATTTACGCCTCATAAATCATTTTCATACAACATATCTTGACATTTATTCAGCTTTAGCATAGATAAATGGCTGAAGAAGATAAATAGCTTTTTTTTTAGTCTAAATTCAATCTGTGAACAAATTTAAATTTATCTTTAATCTAAATTTAGCTTTTCTGGCTCCTTGTAATTGGAATTTAAGAAGTAAAAAATGTTTAAAAATCCATTACTGACTTCAAAAATATAAACTATTGTAATCAGTCATATCTCCTCTGGAGGAAATGTACCATCTTAGGTTCAATTTCTTGAAAAGCTGTGAGAATGAATTGAATATTTATCATTTGTCCTGAGACTGCATCTGTATACCAGCCAGGATTTTTTCCATTAGTGGTAAAGTGGCAATAGCATGTTGTCAAGGTAAAAGTAAGAGCGTAGGACCATTCAGAATCTTGTCTGTGTGATAAAAACAACAGGAGAGATGTAAAAGTGTAAATGCCCCCACCCCCATCCCTCGGCCTGTGTTAGTGGCTGTGCTGTCACAAGGGTTAATGTTGTAGTTTCTCTCTCTCCTCTACACTTCCAAGGCTTTGAAATCGCTGTTTATGTGCAGAGAGTGGGAGACCTTGGAACACTCAGCCTTCAATGGGATGTCTATGTCTAATCCCTCACACTTGGCCTCAGAGAATTCTACAGAAGAGGAGGCAGAAAGACTGTAAAAGCCAGAGGGGATGGAGGGCACCAAGGGAACCGTGTCTTCAGGTTCACAACAGGACTGAGGCACATATGAACCCACAGAGACTCCGGCAGCATGCACATAAGTCAGATGGGGTCTCTGTGCTGAGAGGGAAGTAGACGCAAGCTCCCATCTCCAACCACAAAGCTATGTCCAATTGACAGGACCAAGGGAAAAGTAGTGTTCACCAAATGAGTTTCACTGGGTATGCAAACCACACTTAACAGAAGGCCCCACACTCAGCAGTAGATGGTCAACACAAAACAAACTCAAAGTATTTTGGAGATTGTGGAATATTGCTTTGTTCAGGCATTTGTTACTATACTAGTCTTTTGCTTGTACATTATGATTTCCAATTTTGTTTTATGAGTTTTGGGGTGTGTGTGTGTGTGTGTGTGTGTGTGTGTGTGTGTGTGTGTGTGTGTGTGTGTCCCTCCTGATCTTTCTTTGTTTCTTTTGTTTGTTAGTTTGTTTTTTTATTATTATTATTTTTTGTCTTTATTTGCCTGCTTTCTTTGAGAGAGAGCAGGGCAGTTATGGAGTATCTAAGAGGAGATGAGGGAGGAGAAACCATGATAAAATATATTGTATAAAAAAGTTTATCTTCAAAAAGAAATGAGAGAAGGAGAGCCATTTGTTCTAAAGGAAGGTGTGCCTTTCTGGACAGTCAGGTTCTCCTTGGAGGAAACATGTCATCTGCTGTTTTCCTTCCCCTCTGTCCTTAGACATATTTTGATGGACATACAGAAAACAGCCATTCCATCTCAGGCCAGAGATACCATGAGCAAAGAAGAAGGAAGAAAGCTCATTTCCTGTCTCACTCACATTGCCCAGAAACCCAGAGTACTCCAATTCCCAAAAACAGGAAGCAGACACCAAAAGCCTTAATTCTAGGTATCATTGACCTCTTCTTTTCTGTCATATAAGTAAAAGCTAACCTGAAAGGTGCAAAGTGGGGAAACTCAGTTCTTCCAGTTCCCAGCTCAGTGTCCTCATCCTTCCCTGATGCCTTCCCTGATGTGGGTACCATTTCCATCAATTTTGTTTCTGAAGGAAAGTTTTGTTCAGTCCCTGCTACCAGACGCTCTTGCCTTGGTCTCCTACTCTGACCCTTGCTCTGCCATCCCTATCCTTGTCCACAGCTCTTGCAGAGGTTTTCTCCTCAGAGAGTGTGCCTGGTCACGCTCACTACAATTCCCCAGCACTGTTTCCAAGTGCACATTTAACACAAGCTAAAATCAGGCTTTCTATTGATTTGTTCACTCTGTTACTTGTTACTTTTATAAACTAGAATTTGCATTCCATGGGGCACAGCCTACAGTTATTTTATCATACTGTGTGGGAAAATGTCTGGCACACAGTAGCTATTCATTGTAAAATGCTTATAGATTGTGGCAGAATAGCAAACACAAATGAGCAGCATCTGGACCCATACAAACCCACGATCTAATAGAGGAAGCAGGTAAGTTGTTTCTCTTACTGATTGAATAATCTGTGCATCCTCCAGCTAGAACCTGTTTTTTCATGTCCTTGCAGATGTCTTTGCTGTACTCTAAGCCCATTTCTTCATACACAGGATTATTCATATTGGGTCATAAGGCTCTACTCCTGGGATATATGTTCTCCAAGGATTAGAATGTATATCTAATAAGTTATGCATTTAATGATCATTCATACAATGAAAGAATGAAATAGAAAAAGTGGAAAACTCAAGGCTAAAATTTTATCTATTTTTAGGATTGGAAAATGATTAAGAACAGACATAATCAGATCTGTATATCAACAGTAATTCTGGCAGTCTCTGGCAACGTTTGATGTAGAAGATAAACTGCAACAGAAATACATGAGCTCATTACAAGTGTTTGAATGAGGAAGATACAGGTTGTAATAGGTAATAACTAAAGGAAACAATAAAGAACATTATTTTAGCTGGAAATGATTCAGATTAAATATAAAGTATAATGATTAAATTGTTTATTGGGAATATAGATCTAATTATCAGGAGACAGTTAAAAGTCACAAAACATACACTGTTATAAATCAGCCTTAGCATCTCCTCCACTTGATTTTTGCTTTTGAATGTGTTAAGAAACATTGTTTCAATCCAGTACAGTTGGTCCCAGTGCCAACCCTAAATGCTTTGTGAGGCCTGTCAATGTCGAAGGAGGATAGCATTTATTTAGGATCAGTAGTACAATAAATTATTGTTTGGAGAATCATGGCCTGAGTTCTGGAAAAGTGTCTCTATCTAAAACAAAAAGAAATAAGGGAGCCAGGACAGAAAACAAACTTTAAAGATCTAACTTTGAGTCTTTTGAAGACACAAGCATCTATTTCCACACAGTGATTCGTGTTCAACTCCTCAATTTATTTCACTAACATTTTCCTTAGTACCTTAGTGTTGGGTATCATGTGACTCAGAGGTCACAAAGATCCATGACAGAATTGCAAAAACTGATATGCAGCCTATACATATTTATCTACATAATTCTCACAACCACCTTCCCTTTCAGATGAGCAACAAAGTAGTTAAACTATTTGTTCAAAGTCACCCAGGTAGTTAGTCATAGAAAAAATTAATTGAATTACGTTGGGCACCATTTTCAGAAAGTGGCTAATTAAATTATTACTTGTATTTATATTATTGTTATTGATTGGCGGCTGTTAATCCTTAACCAGCCATTATAAATGAGCACACAGACACCACATGGATTTTAAGAAGCTTTAGACTGGATTGAGAAATCTTGGCCCATCTAAGCTAGCTCTTAATTCTATTCCCCAAATATGATCCCATATATACATACATCCCATTGGTTGTTATTCCCCACACTATGCAGATGTTCTAGGCCACATGGAATGATGTTCTTTTCTCTAACCCATGGCATGTGTCCAGTTTAATTAGCCATTTTCTATAAATGCCACCCAACATAATTTAATTAATTTTTCTACAGTTAGTAATAAAAAGATGAATTCTGCTAAGCAGCCTGTGTCTATAATATAATATTAATTGCTATACTAATTTGACTCTGAGGACGTAGTTCCTGTCATGAGAAAACTCAAGTGTCCAGAGTATAAAAATATAAATATTAATTTGAATACAAGTAACTCAATGAGTATTTTCTATTATAATGGATGATTAACTTCAAATGAGTAATTGTGGTAGGGAGTCCAAATTCCTTCAAAATGTTTAGTCAGGCTATTGTGATTACTGAGACACTATGTAAGCAGCTGAGGAATTGCTAGGGCTTAATTCTTTCCTTCCCTGTCATTTTCCACAAAAGTCAGTCATGGTGTCAAGATTCTTCCCTAGTCAGGGTTTGGCTCACAACTCAAAATGAAGAAATGCATGTGGGAAACATTTCAAAGGATCAGACAAAAGTAAGCCTTTATTTACAAAAGTAAGTAAAGAGATATGGAGGAAGAGAACAACAAAGGCCAAAGTTAAACATCGGTAGCCTGGCTTTCCACTAGGTGACTTTTCACCCAGCCTACAGTTGCTTGCTCTGCAGTATTTTCAAAGGATCGTTAGGTATATAAGTAGTTCATTGTGTTTGGTCATGTTCCCTTTGCTTAAAACATAAAGTGAGGAGATGATGCAGGAGTTTTTGATCATAAGTAATCTGAACAAACAATGGACCATTCATTGGAAGGTTCTCTACTGTTAGCTTGAATCTACACAGAAACCTTGCTGATCTTCATGTATTTTCTCATCTTTTCTTCCTTTGTCCATATGAAACCTGTTTATATTATATTCTAAGACAACAAAGCAACATGATTTAATAATGTTCTTTGACAATAATAGTCAATGAAACTATTAGGTGATTTGGAAAGATACAATTTTCTCTTGCAAAAATTACATCACCTAAAAATAATTTTATGATATATCAAAGGTATTTAAAAACTGGCCTAGGAATATGCTTCAGCAAATAATTTGGCTTTCAGAAAGGAAAGGTGTGGTTTAAAGATCTTAAATATTAAAAGAACAAAATGTCATTTTTTAAAATCACAAGTTCATTTAGGCCAGAGTATGAATAGAAAACCATCTGTGTTTTCAGGAAGAAAATAACCCATCTATTTAGTTTTACCTTTAAATATCTGAGGTTACTATGCACATAACACATACTAACATAATTCAATCTAGTTGTAACATTGCAGATGTTATATACAAATATGGATGTTCATATCATTTATATTAGGCATACAAATATTTTAAATGAATATCAGGTTTACTCAATTATTTATTCTTCAAATGCCTTTAATTCTTTTTTTAAGTTTATTTATTATTTCAAGTTACATCTCCAACACAATCCCTACCCTTCCCGGTCCTACCCTCCCACCTTCTCCTCCTTTTCCCAGAACTCATAATTCTTTTTTTAAATAATCAGGCCACAATTATGGCAATTGCAAGGCACAACATACATTCCCAATGTCCAGTCCACACATACCCAGCAACCAACATCAATACTCTATTATCCATCTATCTCCTTATGTTTAAAGTTCTATACCTATCTCAATTTCCATCCTACCTTGCATTTAACGACTTAAAAACATCTTCTTAGACATAGAACATCCTTTCAATTCCTAAACAAATTGAAATTTAACTGTGAAACTGTAACTGTCTAGTCTTCAACCACATCAGAGATGACAGAAGGATAAATATGTCTGATTATACAGAAAGTGCAGCACCTTCCAAAACTAAGAAATGACAGACAAGTGGCTGCCTGGACAGTCCCCAGTTTCTCTCAATACATTAGAGCATCTATCTTCAGTCTTTTGGCCCAGTATCTCTGACAGACATTGATTGTAGAGCAGGAATGATGAAGGACTTGCCTACCCTGTCTTGGCAAATCTAGGCTGTTGACTTAACTTCTTCCAAGTTTTGTCCATTCTGTCTACAATTGAAGCAAGGGATTTTTCTTGCCCAGGAACAACATTGCCACTAATGCAACCATCTCCAAATAGAGATTCTTTGATACTCATCCTCTACTTGGATTAGAGTAGGGAGTGCTGTCAGGAGCTAACATGTCTCAATATCAAAAAGTCTTAAGAAAACTTCTTTGAATGCCATGTTCTACAGATCTCTTGATGTTTTTGAAGACCACCTATCTATCTCCATATATTTGGCTAAGCAAATGTTGCTTGTCTCTTAGCAACTTGATTTCCAGTTAAAATAGAAAACCTCTGTGATAAATAAGTTTATGTCTTAGAACTATGCTTCTAGAGGAGGTCCAAGAAATGTATCCCTGGGAAGCTGTTGCTATGGTGATGAAGGAGAAGGACCTTCAACTGGGTCAAGATAGCCCTGTCCTGGCATTCAATCTGTTATTCACGCCCTGCTGTTATGACTTTTTAGAGAATCCCTAGCCAAAACAAAATGACTGTTTTCATTTTGGCCAGGTCATGTTGATCAAAGGATGTCAAAACAGACCTTATTATGGTGGTCAAACTGACCACAGCTGATTAGTAACAACGGGCCAATCAGAAATGGACATGATGGTTACCTAAATGTCATCCAATCTCTATATAAATTATCTTTATAATTTTGGGTGCTGAGTCTCTGAGTCCCTATATAAATTCTGTACTTTTGGATCTGGGTGGTCTCAACTTGAATTGCTATCTCAGTAAACCTTGAGAGTCCAAGTTCTGAGCTTAAATAAACAGCCCTCATGAATTTACATTGGAGTTGGCTCCTGGGTGGTCTTTGGGGTCTCAAGAACTGGGAAGAATGTTTGAATGACTATTAGTTTTCATCTCTTAATTATCCTAAACAGTTTGTAACAGTTGCTATCAAAAGGCCAAAACTTCATGTTGCATTTTTAAGCTTTACCTAGGTACAATACCTTAAAAAGGGTTAACCTTGATTTTGTACCAATATACAAAGATAAAAGAGAATATTCAATAATCTGTCCTTTTGCTTTATCATTCCTATATTATGTCTATATCCCATTTTTTAAAGTTTTCCGCCCCTATATAGGAGGGAAGGAAGAGAAAAAGAGAGAAATCCCTGGGTCTAACCTCCAAAACCTATTTAACAAGACCATTTAACAATATGTAACCAATCCTCCTAAATAACAACAAACATCTATAACCCATCATATGACCCGGGGGGATCAAAAATAAAGATAAAAAATCATCCATCCTACCTTCTGGGAGTGAGATGATGTTTTCTTAAAATTACTTCCTGCTGATATGAGATGTAGGAAACCTATTTGGGACCCAAATAAGAATGGAAAAATGGTTAAGCAAGTTAATAGCAACATGTGATGTTCAGTCTTTTTGCGCTCAGCTTTTTAAATGTCCTAATAAGTTTGTAGTCAGAGGCTGGACTTCAGGGCTTTACTGAAGTCCTGGCTGGAACAGGCTGTGGGGCTGAACCATCTTAGCCATTTTGAGTTGTTCTGGTTGTGGATTTTTGAGGAAACAGCTATTGAGGAAGTCTGTGAGACTAGATCATCCAGGCTAGTTGTCTTCTTTGGTGTCTGCTCCTTTTTCTTCAGAGGCTTCAGTAGTTCAATTGTCCCTGGACTCCTTAGATGGATGGTTTTTGTTTTTTTTTTCCTGGAATAGAACAGAGCCCTGTCCTAATCCTAATTCTGGGACACTCCTTTTTTGAGGGGAGTCAGATAATATCTTTCCTAGAGCAAATTAGGTTTTTTAACAATATAACAAATGTTATCTTTCAATTGAGATTTTTAAAAAATCTTTTGATATTTTGGAATTAAACTTACCTTTAAGTGTGTATATTTTGAGATCACAAAGGACAATTCACTTTGAATTTCAGCTTGCCTTTTCTGACTAGCTTTTAAACTTAAATCATTGCAAATCCTATGTGCCTGTCTCTGCCTTCCAAGTATTAGGATCAAAGGGTGTGCTTCTCAATTGTTGGGATTAAAAGTGTGCATCACCACCCCTGGATCTAAGTTTTTCTCTTTTTAGAGCTTGCTCTTTGGCAGACTGGCTTTGAACTCAGAGATCTGCATGTGTCTGTCTCCAGTGTGTTCGGATTAAGGGTGTATGCCTCTCAAGTGATGGGATTAAAGGTGTGCTCCAGAACTACCCTATTCATTGTAACGCTAGAATTTAAAAGACAACTAACTCTATAGTGATCCTTCTGTCTCTGCTGGAGTTAAAGGCATGGGCTAACAGTGCCCTTCTCAAATATTTTACCTTAGTTTAAAATTACTTCAGTTTAGAAGACCAGATTGAACTGTAGTAACCCTTAATTTACTTACAACTTTTAAAACCTCTTAACTGCCTTATTAAAGTCAAACAACAAAAAATATCCTTTATATATAGGAAACAAACTTATAAGCTGATATACAAGAGTGTGTGAGCTATGTGGTACCCTGCAGTCTACCTTTCTAACCTGAATTTAAGATCTGCTTTCCTTTCATGCCAGTAAAGGAAGTATGCCTTTGGTAAATTATCATTTGAAAATTTTATATTTATTATAATTTTTTTTTTGGTTTTTCGAGACAGGGTTTCTCTGTTTAACAGCTCTGGCTGTCCTGGACTCGCTTTATAGACCAGGCTGGCCTCGAACTCGCAAAGATCCGCCTGCCTCTGCCTCCCAAGTGCTGGGATTAAAGGCGTGCGCCACCACCGCCCGGCTTTTATTATAATTTTTAAACTCAGTTTCCCCCCCATTTTAAAAACTAATTTGATTTTCAAGTTACCTCTCAAACATAGTTTCCTCCCTCCCACACTCCTCCCCTTTCTCCTTCCCTTTCTCCCTCCCTCCTTCCCTAACTATTTCCCTTCTTGGTGCTCTCCTTCTCCTCAGATATCATAATCCTTCAGATCGTCAGACATGTGAGGGCCAAGAGCTTCTTCTTATACTGGAGCTTGCTATGGCACACTATCTAGGGTAAAGTGTTCTACTGACCTGGAATATGTTCCGTGATTTACTGCTGGTTGAGTTTTTCCTAGGATAGTTATGCTAGGTTCCTATCTGTTTGGATCTGTGGATTGTAGGATAGTTTCCTGTGCTATATGGTTAATATCCACTTACAAAAGAATACATACCATGTTTATCTTTCTGGGACTGAGCCAGCTCACTTAGGATGAGTTTTTCTAAGTTCATCTATTTGGTTTTGATTGCATGATTTACTTGTTTCTGATAGCTGAGTAGTAATCCATTGTGTTAATATACCATATTTTTTATCCATTCTTCAGGTGAAGGACAGCTGGGTTGTTTCCAGTTTCTGGCTATTACAAATAAGGCTGCTATGAACATCGTTGAGGCAATGTCCGTGTGGTTTGGTGAAGAATCTTTTGGATATATGCACAAGAGGAGGTATGGCTGGGTCTTGAGGTAGAACTATTCCCAATTTTCTAAGATATATCCAGATTTATCTCCAAAGTGGTTGTACAAGTTTGCACACCCACCAGCAATGGAGGAGTGTTCCTCTTTCTCCACAACCTCACCAGCATCTGATTTCATTTGAGTTTTTGATTTTAGTATTCTGAGGGATGTGAGATGGAATCTCAGAGTCGTCTTGAGTTGCATTTCCCTGATGACTAAAGATGTTGAACATTTCTTCAGGTGCCTCTCAGCCTTTAGAGATTCCTCCTTTGTGAATGCTCAGTTTAGCTCTATACCCCATTTTTTGATGGAATTATTTGATTTTTTGGTGTTTAATTTCTTGAGTTCCTTATATATTTTGGATATTAACCCTCTGTCAGATGTTGGGTTGGTAAAGATCCTTTCCCAAACTGTAGGCTGCCATTTAGTTCTAAGGACAGTGTCCTTTGCCTTACAGAAGCTTTTCAATTACATAAGGTCCCATTTATTGATTGTTTGTTTTAGTGCCTGAGCTATTGGTGTTCTATTCAGGAAGTTGCTACCCATACCAATGAGTTCCAGGCTTTTCCCCACTTTCTATTCTGTTAATGTTAGTGTGTCTGGATTTATGTTGAGGTCTTTGATCCACTTAGACTTAAGTTTTGTGCAGGATGATAAGTATGGATCTATTTGCATTCTTCTACATGTCAACATCCAGTTAGACCATTTGTTGAAGATGCTGTCTTTTTTCCACTGTATGGTTTTGGCTTCTTAGTCAAAAATTAAGTGACCATAGGTGTGTGGGTTTATTTCTGGGTCTTCAATTAGGTACCATTGATCAACTAGTCTGTTTCTATACCAGTACCATACTGTTTTTATTACTATTGCCCTGTATTGCAGCTTGAAATCAGAGTTGGTGATACCTCCAAATATTCTGTTATTGTACATGTTTGATTTAGCTATTCTGAGGTTTTTGTTTTTCCATATGAAGTCGAGAATTGTTTTTTTCAAGGTCTGTAAAGAATTGTACTGGTATTTTAATAGGAATTGCATTGAATCTGTATATTGTTTTTGGCAGGATGGCCATCTTTATGTTGATTCTACTTATCCATGACTATGGGAGATCTTTCTATCTTCTGATATCTTCTTCAGTTTCTTTCTTCAGGGACTTGAAGTTCTTGTCATGCAGGTCTTTCACTTGCTTGATTAGAGTTACCCCCAGGTATTTTATATTATTTGTGGCTATTGTGAAGGGTGTTGATTCCCTTATTTCTTTCTCAGCCCCAAATGCCTTTAGTTTTAAGTAGCATCTCTGGTTATAGACATTAAACCATGCACACACTATGACAGTTGTCATGTTTATGAGCATTCTTTTTACATTGAATAAACAAACCACTTATTTCTCATCTTATTTTTATTTAAATTGAATAAAATTATCAAGTTCTCCTGATATCTTCAGAACTGAATATTTTAAATATACAAGTCAATACAATCTGATGAAAATGAAATCAACATCATGAGCTACCAGGGAAATGCAAATCCAAACCACAGTGAGATATAATCTCAGACTTGTCAGAATGCTGCCTTCCTAAAATCAGAGAAATAGCTAATGCTGGCAGTGTTGCATTAGTAAAACTTTTTAAGTTTTTATTTCATTTTTTAGTGTTATGGGGTTCAGGGGCCATGGCATGTTGTGGTAGAGAAATGGCAACTTTTGGAAATCAGTTCTCTCCTTCCACTTTAATGAGGTAAAGTTGTCCTTGCTTTTGTTGCAAGACGTGCTTCAAGCTAGCTGGCCCTTGAGCATCTGGTGGTGCTCCAGTCTCTGATTCCCATCTTCTTGTAGGAGTGCTGTGATTCCAGATGGCTGACCACCAACCACATTCAACTTTTTACATGAGCTCATTAAAGGAGCCAAGCTCAAGTCATCAGGTTTACACAGCAAGTGAGCAATCTGCTGAGCCATCTCCTCAGCCCTAGAAAAACATTTTATTCATTGATGGTGGAAGTATAATTATTATGACCATATGAAAAAGAATGGTGAGGTGTCTTTAAATAACTAAAACATATCTATCAGAAGATTTATATATCCTTCTCATGGGAATATATCCAGAGGATCTCAGCACTACCCTGTCTATTGCCATCACTCACAATAGCCAAATAAGAAAACAACAAAAGTGTGCACTGCAGTATGAGTGGACAAGGAAAATGTGTCATATGCACAGAACTGAACATTACTCAACACAGGAAAGAATGGTGTCCTGTCACTTGTAGAATAATAGAACTGGAAGTATTAGGTCATCTGAAATAAGACAGACAGAGGAAGACAATTTATTCTCTTTCACATACACACAAACACTATATTTATATATATACACATATATATACATTATATATATGTTTGTAGTATAGAATAAAATAGTGATTTTTATATTAAATGTCACGGGGAGGAGAGACCACAGACAGCATGTGCCAAAATACAGAGACACAAAATGAGTTATTGAACTGATATGGAAATGCTAATCACTCTGATTTCAACAGCCCACATGTAATATTATCTATTAATGGAAGGCTGTGTTTTAAAAACTAAAATAAGACTGAAATTTAAATAAGCACTTCCTTAGGAACTCCCACATATACAAATTGCGAGGGGGAAAGGTAGGGAAAAGAGCTTGCAAATCCTTCTAGTTTTAAAGAATGACTAGGAATGAGAAAATCCCAGGTTGCAGCCTCAGATTCCCATAAATTCCAGGAAGACTCTGAAAGAGAGGGTTTCCATCCATGTGGGAACCGGACGTGCAACTAGAGAGAGCAGCCCTGCCTGAAAGAATTGCACTACAAGGCAACAGTCTCAGTGTTGCAAGATCATCTTTTTTTAAAAGGCAGGGAGAGCAGATAGAATAGTTTGTCAGTTGATTTGTTTATTTATATTGGCAACCAATGGTTCTAACTGAATACAGTTTAGGATAAATCTTGGCCTTTTACTTTTTTTCTAGTCACTAAATTTAGTCCTCAAATGATAATTTTTATCTTCTATATAATCATTCTGAAATGCTGTGTTCTGTGAAACATTAAAAATAATTGGTATTGTTTATCACAAAAGGACATAAAAAGTATGTGTCTTTTTAAATTTAGCATAATCCGGAGTGTTATGAAGCATACCCATAATCCCTCGTTGACAAGGTAGGTTGTGAGAAATACATGGTAATGAGGGGGTTAGGTCTGAGACTGTTTCCTCATTTTCTCTAGTTACTTTTAGACCAGGTTAGGAAGTGTCCACATCCTCCTGGAAAATTCTATTCTGTGAGGAATTTATCTATCCGTTCCCTCTTTATAAGAATATGGATCATCCGTCTTAATACACATACCAAATTTTGAATTAGAGGATATCTTATTCTGCAAAATAATGTAAAATGTCACTGTAGTTCATGGAAATAGAGACTTATGGTGGCTTCAGCAGTAGATAGAGCTTTTCTCTACACATTGATCTCAATTTGGCTCATCAGAACTTCTTGGTTTCTAAATATAAGTTTGAATTTCACATGCTCCTTGACCTGCTGAATTTATCACACTTGCGGCCATTCTCGTGAGGAATGCTGGTGCAGCTATGTGGAAGCTCTAGAATGTCCTCTCCCCAATCAGGATAGAAACTAAAAACAATTTCCTCTGTCCAAGGAAGCTGAATCCATTAGTGTCACCATCAAAGACCTGAAAAATCCAATGTTTTGATTTATACTGCTTCCCCATTTAAACTGCCTCCTTGGCTTACACAGCTGGCAGACTGACCTCAGAGAACAAAACTTAACCAGGTGGTGCGGGTGCGTGCAGCTGTTTCTTCTGTTTTAGAGGCTTGCTGGGGAAAATCAACACAACTGGCACCTGGTACATAGCTTATCTATGAAAAATGTCCTTTTCTCTACACTTTCTAAAAGTGTGGTTAGACACAAACAGTTCATTCTCATGCAGAATGAACAGAACTATATCTGAAAGTTCACCTCAGTGAACCACATCAGTTCTCTACTCTCCTGATTTAATCTGTGGAGACATATCCCATCATCCCATAGAAAACCTGGTCCATCATATGGAAAACATCATGTTGACTGGAACAAATAAGCAAAATATGGTGAATATCTTTAGAAGACGCGTCGAAGTCATAAAATATGAAATACACCTGTGGAAAAATGAAGATTTACAACATCTTCTCTGGGTGGATTTAGGGAACCAGTGGTCAGTCTAAAGCATCTTTGGAAAAATCTTCCAAGAACAAAAAAACTAGTTCTTACACCTTACATTGACTGTTGCTAGAAACGTGGACATAAGGATTTGTTCTCATTTAATGGTGAAATAACATATAATCAAATAGAGTGCTTGTCCAACCCATCAGCTGAGTAACTGAGAAGCCTGCTAAATCTTTGTGTACTTAGAGGAAGGAAGGCAGTGTCACGCCTACTGTACAAGCAGGTCTGCCACATGGGGCACACAAATTTAGTGGCACTTCCAGTAGCAAATAAAGATGCTCTATAGATTTCAGCATCCTGAAGGGAGAAGTAAAGTGTGAGCACTAAGATTTTCTAGGACAAAACCATATCCCTTTCTGGAAAAAAAAAAAAATATATATATATATATGTGTGTGTGTGTGTGTGTGTGTGTGTGTGTGAGTGTGTGTGTGTGTGTGTGTGTGTGTGTGTGAGTGTGTGTGTGTGTGTGTGTGTGTGTGAGTGTGTGTGTGTGTGTGTGTGTGTGTGTGTGAGTGTGTGTGTGTGTGTGTGTGTGTGTGTGTGCGTCAAGATAAACTTAATCAGTGTGTTCCAGAGGTGCATAAAGTGAATATATATAACTTCTCTTTTTTAATTAAATATGTATATATTTTCAACTTAAAGGTGATTATTCTTTTTTTTTATATTACTTCAGGTTACATCTCCATTTCAGTGTACTCTTTCCAACCTTCCCAGTCCCGCCCTCCCACCCTCTACCCCCTCTCCCTTCCATCCCACTCCTCTGGAGTGGAGTGTCCCTACATAACAGTCTCCCACCCCAGTTCAGAGGTCATATGAGGGCCAAGAGCCTCCTCATATACTGGGGCCCTACAAGGCAGCACCACTAGGGTAAAGTGTCTCATGGACAGGAAACAAAGTCTATGTTCCTGTTCCCTTTGGTGCATTCATTGTAGTATATAACTCCTCTTATTTGCAGGAAACATGAGAGTTACATGTTGTCATCCCATTCGGCAACATTAATCTACAAACAGTATCTCTCAGACTTGTTTGCTACCAAACCTCTCACTTACTTATTTCATTAGGAGAATTTACGGAGATATTGTTAGGTCTGAATCTCAGTCTTTTATATATCACTCAGAAAGTAAAATATTTTAATACTAAGTTTGGTACATGGAGTTTACTCTGTTGTCATTGTCTTCAAACTCTACATGGAAGGAGAAGGCAGTGTGTGTGAGTGTGTGTGTGTGTGTGTGTGTGTGTGTGTGTTATTTTTAATGTGGTAAATTTTACATTAAGTAAAATCCATCATCATTTAAGTGTTTTTTAAGTGTTCACTTAGTTCAGTCTCATGGCAAACACTAACCATCACGCATCTGTCTGCCAAAGACTCTCTCTGGGCATCTGTGCCAGGCCTAGCATTCTGTAAAACACAGAAACATCTATTTCCCTTTGCCATTTGGTCAGCCATCTTCTAGAACAAGCCAACCCACATGTGTGTTTGACTGCTTCTGTAACTAAAGGCCTACACCATTAAGAAGACTTTAGCTGTGTTAATCTGTAATTGAACTGATTAAAAACAAATTTTCCTTTCTCAAAAAAAAAACTATACAGTTAGAAAGGATTAAATCAAAATTAAACATAATACTGAGTACATTCAACTCTAGGTGTAATGTGCTATTTGCCAATCATATATGTGCTCCTCAAATTAAGCAATTATTATAGGATCTTCATGCTTAAAACACAAATGCCATATCCCTAATAAAAAATATTCAAAATATCTATAATGTCAGAAATTCAATTTAACCCTCTTTCCATTGAGAAGTGTTATATATTAGAAACTACTCAAATATGTGCCAGCAATATCACATACACATGTATGCACACAGGCACACACAGAGAAAGGCAGAGACAGATTCATACATGAGCTTTAAAACACAATCTTAAATATTTTAACCATGGAAGGTACTAATATTTCTATGAATGTCAAATCACTGAGGAATTCCCCCAAGACTCCGATTACATATCATTGCATGATTGATGGTCCTGGTATGAAGCCCAGACAGCTGCAGTGTTGGCTTGTAGCATGGTTGTCCTGGGGCCTTTTGGTGTTTTCCTTCTGGCATGCAGGTGTCTGAACTGCTTGATTTGATCCCAAAGGCACTCTTGTGATAAACAAAGGTTAGGAAAAGATATGATAAACAGTAGGAGTGAGAGGGAACCAGTTATGTCAGGTGACAGGCCACAGAAACCTGTTCTAGCACCTGCAAAAGTATGCAGGTATTTATACAACAGACTCTTGGGATTTATGGGAGATGTCGATGTGAGACACACCACCTTCCCTCAGTTGTTTCTTCCAGCCATCTGTGGGTAATATGTTCAGAGAGCAGATGATCTGACAAGTACGAAACACAACAAATGGTAAGGTTTGAAGCCTTGCATAACAAAATACAAAACAAAGATCAAAGTCTCAGGGCAAACTGAGGGATTGTTTGGTTTTCTAAAAGAACAGCCCAAAGCAAGGAAAAAAAAATCCCAACTTCTAAGCAACCAGAATATCAGCAAAATATAAACAAAAGTATGTTTGTCTTATACCTACCACAGGATTTTCTTGTGTCCCTTTTCTGTTTAAGCCTTTGGGCAGCTGGACACACTACACTGGACATCCTGCTTTAATTTGCTCAGAGTGAGAGATTATTTTCAAATTCTGGTGGTACCTCTTATGTAGCCAAATCTAAGAAAAACATGTATAAATGTATAAGTCTATGAAAACCCAACATACAGTGTAATGAAAATAAACTCCAGAAGACAACAAAAAATTCCAAGCAATTTAGATTCTATGCTGATAAGGGACTTTCTGTCTTTAAAGAGAAAAGTTTCACTCTAATATCAGTTCGACTCCTTATTTCATAAGCACACAGTAGACCTGAGAGATATACATTATTTCTCACTATGACAAAAGTATCCATAGCCAGACCTTAAAATGCCTCACTATCCAGTTTTATCTGTGTGATTCCTTGAATTTAAAAGGAGGTAACAAGTATATTTCCATATTCTTTTATCAATTTATTACTCTAACTTGATTAACTCTTTTCCATCAATTCTATAGGAACTTTGAAATATTTCCTTGGTAGCCAGAGAATTGAACTCAAAGTGACTAATGCACTCTTTATCACATTAGCTAATGTTTGATATTGTCTCAATGTTCCATATGCTTAACTTTGATGAATACAAAGAAGTCTGAAACAGAAAACATAATTGTGACTTAGCAGAAATTTAGGCCTTAACACGTTTTAAAACTTTATAATCATGTCTTATTGGTGACCATGAACAAAGAATGCTTTTAAACCCAATATCATTTTTAAATGCAAGCACATTTTTGAAAGTATCTTTCAGCTTCTCGATCCTTTTCTAACCACCATCTAACCAGGACTTATATATCTTCACCATATCTTTTTTTTTCTTTTGAGACAGGGCATCATGTATCCAAGACTAGCTTCAATTTCACTCTACAACTGAGAAGACAATAACTTTGAATTTCTGATTCTCCTGCTGCCATGTCCCAAGTGTTGGGTTTAAAGGTGTGTACCATCACACTTGGTTTTATGTGGTGCTGAGGAGCAAACCCAGAGCTTCAAGTGTTTAAAGCAGGTATTTTATCAACTGAGGTACATTTCCATCTGAATCTCTTTTTTCCAATTTAAGGAAAGGGTTAGAGGACAACTTATGGGGTCTTCTTTCTTTTCTTCTTGCCCACCTCACCCAAATCTTTTGACTTTACTAAATCAACTCCTAATATTTATGAGACTTCAGTCAAGTTTACAAACAGAAATCAATACATTATTTTGTCTAAATATCTGAGTCATGAATCCAAGCTAATATTTGTTTATACAAATATATAAAATATATTGACTTCTTAATTTGACATATATTTCCTTAATAATCTCAAAAGCTGAGTTTGAATTTAGAATTTTTGGTTTCCCAGAAATTCTACAAGAGTGGATAGCCAAGCAAGTGCTCACTTTTTTTTTTTAAATACTTTATTTTTTTTTCTTCAAGTTACATCTCAGTAACAAACCCCTCCCTATTCCCCCTTCCAATCCCGCCCTTCCACCCTCTTCCCCCCAGAAGTTTCCCCTTTCAGTCCAACAGATGGTTCCTTCTCTTATAACAGTAAGTATTATACATAACAATAGATATAAATATGCCACATTTATGAGAGTTATATGGCCCAGTATACCTTCCCAATGTCCAGTTTATACATATTTGGCCCCTGACTTTAACATTCTACTATCTAACCAACTCCATGAGTTTAAAGGTCTATATGTGACTCAACATTCATACTATCTTTCAACACACTTTTAAGAGTATCTTCTTAGATCTATAACACCCTCTTGATTCCTAAACAGTTCAAAATTTAACTATGAGACTCTAGCTGTCTATTCTTCAACCACCTCAGAGACCTGAGAGGGATAAATATATTTGCTTATATAGGAAGTGCAGGGCCTGCAGCTTCCAAAACTAAGAAAGGACATACCAATGACGGCCTGGAAAGTTCCCATTTTCTCTCCATACATTCCAGCATCAATCTTCAGCCTTTGGGTCCTGTTTCTCTGACAGACATTTGTTGTAGAGCAGGGATTATGAAGGACTTACCTACCCTGTCTTGGCAGAGTTAGGCTGTCGACTTCCCTGCTACCAAGTTACATCGGTATTGATCTCTGTATATTGATACAAAATTAAGATTATAGTTGGCCACAATGGTATTGACCCTTGCATATGGATGTAATATTAAGATTATATTGGGCTACATAGGCATTGATCTTGGTATATTGATACATAATTAAGAGTATATTTAACCACAATTGAATAGATCTTTGTATATTGATATAAATTTAAAGGTAACGCTTCCCAATGGTATCATACCTAGAGATACTTAAAAATAAAATGTGAAGCTCTGACCTCTTGATACCAACCATCTAAAATGGTCTAGGATAGTCAAAACAAACTCCTAGTCATGCAAACATGTCACTTTGTTAGCTACTATGACAGTCTATCACAGATATTCTCTAAACTACCCAGTAATCAAGTTGCTAAGAGACAAGCAACATTTGCTTATCTAAATACAAGAGATGGATAGGGCATCTTCAAAAACCCCTAGAGATCTGCAGAATATGGCATTCAAAGATGCTATCTTAAATCAAGATTTTTTTTTGATATCGAGACATATCAGCGCCTGACAGCACCCCCTATTCTACTCCAAGTAGAAGATAAGCATCGAAGAACCTCCACTGTAAGATGGTTGAATTAATGGCAAGCCTTTCTCTTGGCATGAAAAAACCCCTTGCACCAACTGCAGACAGACTGCTGTCCAAGTGCTCACTTTTAAACTTTGTCCTATGATCCTGTGCTCCAGTCTCTCTCTTTTATCATCAACTTGGTAACATGCCCAGCTAATAGCTCCACTGGCTGTTCTCTGCCAAAGTGTGAAAATGTGTAAGAGGATACATGGAGCATTCTTAGGAGGAAATAGCTGTAGAAAAGCCTTAAATGTATGTTTGGGACCATCTAAGTGAAAGATTTGGGGGTCCTAAGTGCTGGAACTATACTGTAAATGAGTTCAATCCCTTGCCTCAGGAAGGAATTCAATTCGAAGCAACCTAAAGATGGTCCTTCTCTGCCCAGGGGCCTGGGCAAGGGTGGGTTTTTTTTTGTTTGGGGGGGGTAAGCTCGGAACTATTGGTAAAACTGGCTTTTCCTGACTATGCTGCTGTCTTTAATTCATTCTTTTTATAAATGTTAGATGTGAAGTTACATTACTATCCGTTAATTCTTCAACTTGGAATGAGAGCATCATAATCTAAATATTTCTTTATCATAAAACTTTTGCCCCACCTTTGCTTCTTTCAATGCACTATTTTCATTCTTTTGGTTCATTGCTAAAACACCTTTAGCAACAATAACCTCTTCCTAACTCAAATAGCCGTTGTGCTACATAAATGCCTCTTTGTGATCCTAGAACATAACAATAGAACAGTGGTTTCTCGTCTTTTCTGAATATATCCTAGCTCACTTTATTCCATGTCATTTTAAGAACATATTTGTAGCTGGGCACGGTGGGGCACACTTTTAATCCAAGCACTTGGGAGGCAGAAGCAGGCAGATCTCTGTGAGTTCAAGATGGGCCTGGACTACAAAGTGAGTTCCAGGACAGCCATGACTGTTACACTGAGAGACCCTCCCTCAAAAAAACAAACAAACAAAACAGAACATATCTGTGATGAAGATATTTGCTTCTGTAAATAGTTTTATGCCCACTCACTGCCAGAAGAATAAACTGAGCATGTGAGCTCAGCCTAGACAGCTCTTTCATCAAGTATTACTCAAGCCCCTAATATCATCAAAGGTCTTCCACCTCTACTGTTGGAGAAAGGTCTAATACATTGATTTTGAGGGGTAGATCTCAATGCTCACAAGGTTACCACCCCTTCTGAGGTATTCTCTGATTGGTTAATAAAAGTTGCTGATGGACAATTAGCTGGGCAGAAAAAGTATAGGAGGGTGGGACTTCTTGGGACGAAACAAAGGAACCCTGGATATTACACAGAGGAATCTCTCTTTCCTCCAGGAGACATGAAAGCAGACAGATGTGTCTGAGAACTCTGAAAGGTACATCAAGCCACATGGCTGTTTGAGATTAGATGGTCTGGGTTAACTTAGATTAGCTAGTTGAGAGTCTACCCAGCTAAGGGCTAAGCGTTGAAACATCAAAGGGTCTTGGTGTATTTAATTATTGGGGAAAGACCACCTGTAGGTTTCAGGTTGAACGGCCTACAGGCCTCTATCTAAGGCAGGCCTGCAGGCTGTTTGCCATAGTCCTCATAGCAGGCCCCGGCAGCTACCCTGCCAGGCTGCCGTCGGCTGTTCCACTGGTTTAATATAATAGTTTAAAGTTATTAATAAATATCCAGCAGATGCCCCACCAGTCCACCCTGCCAGATGAACAGGCCTTTAAAGCAAGTCAGGCCTGCCGATCTCCCACCAGGCCATCAGCTGCTACACCAGCCTAATATAACAATTTATT
>CAJQZJ010000104.1:57467-91626 GCA_907164525.1 Lophiomys imhausi | reverse complement strand
AATACTTTTAAATCAATTTCTTTTGTGTTTATTCATCCCAGTTACAGGCTCTATGTTTTCCTGAAGCCATCCTTGGTTTTTCTTTAAGTATTGAATAACAGGATTTTCCCCCCAAAGGCCCATCTTGTGTTCAATGCCTTGTGATGACTGTCCTGAGGTCACCAGAATGGTTTTCTGCAAGGACACCTGAAAGAAGAAAGGCATTGGCAATCAAGAGCAAAGCCACTTAGCTGCTGTCCATTCTGGAAGCATCAGAACACAGCTGTGGCATGCATCAAACAAGACTGAATGTTTTGCCTTGTTACACATGAATATTGCTTGATGTTCTGGTAGAAGGCAATGAAGGCCTTTTTGCTTGTTTGAGGATTTTTTAAATTATTTATAGTATGCCTTACTATAAGTATTCTATACAGTTATATAACACCTTATATGGTTTTCACAACTCATTATATGAATTACTACTAATATCTATAATCAAGCTATAAATAGAAACAATTCCATTTATTATTTTAACAAGTTTTAGAAAAAATATTTCTATAGTTTTAAAGTATCCTCCGAAAAATACACCTTCTACCCCAATTTTTAAATCTTTTAACATGGTGAGTTAGTGCTTTATTGCTGTGAAGAGACACCATGACCACAGCAAATCTTATCAGAGAAACATTTAGTTGGGGCTGGCTTACAGTTCATTAATAATAATGGCTTACAGTCCATTATCATCATGGTGGGAAGCATGGAAGCACACAGGCAGACATGGTGCTGGAGAAGGAGCCAAGAGTTACATCCAGATTGCCAGGCAGCAGGAAGAGCAGACGCTGGGCCCGGCTTGAGCATTTGAAGCCTCAAAGCCCACCACCAATGACCCACTTCCTCTAATAAGACCACACCTACTCCAAAATGCCACACCTCCTAATAGCACCACTCCTTGGTGACCAAGCATTCAAACAGAGGAGTCTATGGAGGCCATTCCTATTCAAACCACACCACAGTGTGAATGAAGGGCAGTGACTAAGAAGAGTAACCAAATTACCTCAGTAAGGAAAGGGTAAGGAAACCCTCCCACAAGCATTTTTAAAAATTGCACAATAATTGATGATGGATCCTGGCAGAAAGGAATGTGCTGAAACTAAGTCCTTTCTCTACTTAAATTCCTTCTCCTCTAAAACCATTCAAAATCAGTTTAAGCAGAGGTGCATAGCTTTGAAGTGAAAATAACCTTAAACCTGTATCACCTGACCTTTTCTCTTCTTGTCTCCTTAAAAATTCTGTCAGCTCCTTGGAAAACATTAGGCTGAATACACAGAGCAGCAATAAACTCTTGTAGCCTAAACTTTTCTCAGAAAATCAGCTAGTCACAATCCATGAACTGTGCTTCCTGTCATGATGCAGGTTTCTATCATTATTTTTCCTTTGTGACCCAGGTTTCTGCCACTGGTTTCTGCTTCCTATTATGACAAGCTCCTGGTTCATTTAGAGAACCCTGTGCTTGCCTTCTTTTATTGTAGCAACTATGAGATTGATACTTGCCACACGTCTTCCAGAAAGCCCAGCAGGTGTTAGGAATGTTCACTATTTTATGAGAATTGCATTAACATGGAAAGCCATTTTTTATAAGTTCATTTTGTTGTATATATAAACATTTTTCAAAATATAAACCATCTAGTATGACATGTAAATCATAATTCATGGCAGCCTTGAAATATGACATAATAACATTATCTGAAAGCCTACTTAGCTTATACCTAAGAGGTGAGGTTCATGCCTTGAAATGCAAAAGACCCAGTATAAAAGGAATTGGCAAGTTCATCTCTCCAAGCACCAATTTTTCCCTGAGAGTTCCTTGTGGATATATCTACAGGTGAGGCTGAAGTGATCTTAAATCATCAATGAACTGGACTAGACTGCCCCTACAATTCAGTCGTATTAACAGAATACCTTTCAATTCCAATCAGTCAGTTACCAAATGAAAAGAGAATCAAGATTCTAACAACTTTCCCATAACATATCAGTGATAATTGTTGCTTCAGCTGCAAATCAAGAGAAAACACAAGGAGTAAGAAGTTATATCTGCTATTTTCTGTATATCTAAAATATGCAGACTTTGATTACAGCAGGAAAGTTGTTTAAGCAATAGGTATTTAGCATCAAGAAAATAATTTCTTCAATTTTTTTCTAAGTTGAGTTATATTTTCCAAACCATTGCAAAGTCTTTGGATATATTTCACAGGGTTATATATTTCTAGCTGTTAATCTGTTTTTTATAGTTTCCTCCAGAGTCTGCCTAGAGGACATGTATATCCCCATACAAATATTTCAGTCTTATAACTTGCAAAACCTTTTCTAATGACTTCAGGTAGTATATTTTGGATGAATCAACAATGCCTATGAAAAAATAAACATCATAATTTCCTGAACTAGAAATCATATATCATGGAGCGGGAGATATGGCTCAGCAGTTAAGAGCACTTGGCTGCTTTCCAGAGGACCCAGGTTCAATTCCCAGGACCCATATAACAACTCAAAACTGTCTGTAACTCCAGTTGCAGGGGATCCAACACCCTCACACAGATATGCATGCAGGCAAAACACCAATGCACATAAACTAAAAATAAATGAATTATGTAAAACATAAACCAATAAAAAAGGTTGTTAAATGTTTTTTTTTAAAAGAAAGAAATCATAGATCATAAAATGTTGTCCAAAGGGGCCCACCTCCTTCCTAGGATCTATAAATGTGCATCATTTACTAAAGCCACTCTGGATCCAGAGCAAACATGACAGAGGTCAACCCCCAGGCTTATCAGAACCTGGAGTATGAGTTAAAGGGGTATAATTCATTGTATTGTAAGGGAATGGTTAGACTGTCACTCGTATGCAAGGAGATTACATTTTACTGAAGGGATACATGAAACCCACTTTTTAATTATTAAACACTTATTTATTAATAACTATATTCACTTGTAACAAGTACACTTACTATTCCTATAAATTCCTACAACCCCTATGAATGCCTTCAACCCCTAAGACCTAACCACTAAACCTATTGATAACTATTACAACTATTTTCATAACCTTTTAGAAGGGTACAGTCTCTGGGTCAGGTCCTCAGTCATTAGGAACACAGTCTCGGGGGTAGACTCTTTAATGCACTTAGCAGTCCTTTTTCTGGAATATCTCAGACGCAGATTCGTCAGGATAAATTGGCTATCGAAGTCTCACCTTAAATAAGGCTTAAGGCTTTCTTCTCTCTGGGAGACCTCAGCTGTCTATAGGCCAACTTACTTCCTTTGTATCAGCAACTCTGCAGCTCTGCCTCAGTCCTTAAAGCCGGCCACAGTTTCGTTTAGGACACTGTTCGGGCAGATCAAACCCCTCTAGGCAAAAGCTGTGCCACAGGGTTTAGTTCTTGGCCTTTTGCTGTCTTACTGAGGCTTTCTCTGCTCACCAGCTTCTTTCTGCCTCAGGGAGATCTGGCCATTAGTTCACCACCAGCACTTTCCCCATCAGGGATCGCTAGCATTAGAGCTCTCTAGTATGGTGGAGGGGGGGGCCCTTTGGCTCCATGCACTTGTTTTTAAATAGGATAGCTCCTTGTTCCACCTGCTTCAGCTTAATTTGGGCTCTGCCCACTTAGTATCTGAAAACAATGCCAGGTCATAAAGTCTTTGCTTGTTTCACCTGGCTTCAACCTTGTTTTTCAGTCCATAGAGACTCCCCTTGTGTCACGTGACTTCATCCTTGTTTTTAGTCCATAAGCTGATAAGCTAAATTGCTCACAGCCAAGTTGATCTTCATGCCCCGGATTAAGAGACTGTATCAGAAACCTAGATATTTACTAAATCTAATTTTTATTAATATCTCCCTACAGATACAGAATCTTAACAAAAGAGAATCAGTCAAAAATCACTTTTTAGATATTGACATTGAGCAGAGATTTTAACTTAGTTAGAGCAAAAGAACAAGAAATGCCAGTAAAAAAATAAGAAAGATGTCATGAATAAAGTAGTACATAAGCAATTCAGAGATGGTACTTTCCGTGGAGGTGTACTAAGGAACAAAGAGGTGCAGGGTCAGTTGCTTTGCATCTGAGTCTGTACTTTGCTTTCTTACCATACCAGTCTAAGTAGTTCTAATCTTATAAATACCTAGAACATGAAATGTTTCTGTGCAAGGTTGGTCTTATCTGTGCTTCTGGAAAAGCATTCTTACAGTCTAAAAGAAAAATGGATTTGGTATGCGAGAGGCAGGAAGTGGGTGGAATTTATTCTGATGGTTGAAAGTTTATCAGTAGCAATAAAAACTTAGATCATTAGTAAGTTTAGAAAATAGCTCAGTTGTCTTATAGACAAACCCATACACACAAACCTTGAAAGTGAGTTACAACCTTCTATCACAAATATCTGAAGCCAGGATTAATCAAATTGATTTGATCCTATGGATGTTGATTACCTATTGTATAATTTTTAGTAACTGAGCAAAAACTTGTCAATGTGTTTGTGATTGCATAAGAGATTATTAACCTTCCTCATTTTGTGAAGATGTAGTTTAAATCAAATTAACTTGAGTTTTCTTCTCAACTGAAAAAGTTGGTGACACTGTACCTAGTCAGAAGTAAGGGCTAAGAAGGGCTGTGTGGTTATGTGCTGACCATGTTGCAAGCAGGCTCTCTCCTGCAGTCTTTTACAGAAAGGGAGAAGCACAAGTCCTCCTTTGGAGCCTTCATTGATTCGCTCATTTGGCCAACAGTTGCTGAGACTTACTTTGTACCAGATGGAATGTGAAGGTCTGGTGAATTTGTCTAGAGGGAAAATACTGCTCCCCTCAAAGAGCTAATGGTGAAGCTGAAAAGAGGGCACAAAGGTGAAGACCACACATCTCTCTCTCCGAGAACCTTGGGTAGCTTCCTAGTTACTCCAACTCTAAGAGGGTTCAAGGTCTCTGATCTCTATGAGCACCATACTCACTACACAAATTCACATTCACACACATGAAACTACAAACCACATCCACATACATGAAAACACAAACTCATATTCACATATATGCAAAAACAAATCCACATTCACACATTCATACACTTGTGCCCACACACACACACACACACATGTGCATGCACACACACACACATCTGTGTGTGCACAAAATAAAAAATAATAAGGCCAAAGAGCTCATCATCTAATAAGGGAAAGAGTCAATCAACCCAAAGCTACTGATTGCTCTGTTACAATAGAATAAGAGGCATATTGAGTCAGAGGAGATAGATGTCACAAGTAACAGGAAGGAATGGAGCAATGGGAAACAGGTACCATAAGAAATGGAGGACTACTCAAGCAATCATTAAGGAAAAGCAATTCTCACAGAAGGAGAAGGATATTCAAGAAAGGATCTATGCCATATGGAAACAGACAACAAAGATGGAGACTGGCTGCAACGTTTCAGAATTGTTTGAGTTAAAGGAAAATACTAGGGTAAAGAGAAATAAAGCTATTGAGGGAAGAAATATAAGGTAGCTAATATAAGAACTCTAATATATGACATTAGACAGCATTGGAGGAGCTTCACATGCAGTCAAAATGCAAATCAATAAGGCTCTGCACTCAAACATCACTATAATCTTAAGGGCTTTGCATTTTAAAAAAGGATCAACTTTCACATTCCCAAATTTGACTTAACTTCCATAATATATAAATACTACTACAGTTTGCAAAGGAATTCCTTGTACTCTAAAACCTTCAGGTTTCCTAGAGAGTAAAGAAACTCCTTCCTTATGGTAGAGAACTTCAAACTCCTTGTGGTCATAGTTGGAGACTTCTCTTAAGAGTTTAATACATCATGGGCAAAAACAGTAGCTGACAAGCAGTGATGTCTCCATTCTGTGTTCCCTGACAAGCCCAGAGAAGACACTGGTTGGCATCCGACATCTTAATCACAAAGGGATTTGATCGTTGGGAGTGCTGTTGTCCTTGGTTATGATCTGACATTAAGCTGAGACCTCTATTAAAAAAAAAAGAGAGAAGAGTTTAATACAGCTATATAGCTAATTGTGTATAAGATTTTTTCTTTCAATGGTATACTAAAATTTATGTCTTGTTATACTAAAATGTTGTCTAAGTAAACTTGGGTAAAAATTATTCATTATTAAGATTGCATACCTGCAGACAAAGTTGAAGTCTGTAGTGTGTTGATGAGTAAAAGAACTTTGTTTTAGCCCAATGCAAGGAAAGGCTGCCATTCTCCTGATTTTCAAACTTTATCATAGGTTATAGTTTGCTGAGGTTATAATTTGCTTTGTTCCAAAGCAAATATGTATTTAATTAAGACTTGTTTATAATCAAAATTCTAGTGTAGAAATCTGTCCATAATCTATATAGAACAACTTGATTGTTTAGCAGCTAAAGATAAATTAAGGCTCTGAGTAATTAAATGATCTATTTATTCACTTGCTCAACCCTTTATTTATAGGAATAAAGTCAATGTCCTCAAAGAAGAGTGTTCTCTTTACTGTTTAGCTTGCTTTTGTTAGTCCTGTCTTTTGATATTATGTATATATTACTTGACAAAATCTTGGCATAACTTAGTTTTTGTCATTTTTTTCCTTCAGTAGTCAAAATCTTGAGAAAACCTATCTATGCTGCCAACATTTCTTTATTTTTTGGATCTAAGTAGCTAGATATTATATTATTTCCTCTTACAAATAAGTTCCAGACCTGCCACATCATTACTACTCTACCTGACCATAACCTAAGTTGAACAGCATATACTACCTTGACACTGTTAAAAATTCCCCTGCTCCTGGTCTCTTTCTCTCTTCCTTCAGTCTGTCTTGCCTACTGCCATTAGATGGACTTTTAAAACTAAAGTCTGGGTCAGTGAGATTGGTCTTCAGGTAAAGGTGCTTGCTGCACAAGCTTGACTCCCTGAGTTCTATCCCACAGAGTGGAAGAAGGCATCAGACTCCTGCAATTAATCCCCTGGTTCTACTATGGAAATCAGTCTGGCAATATCTTAGAAAACTTGGAATAGCTCTACCTCAAGATCCAGCCATACCACTGCTGGGTATACACCCAAATGATTCCTCACCAAACCATAAGGAAGTTTCCTCATCTATGTTCATAGCAGCCTTATTTGTAATAGCTAGAAACTGGAAACAGCCCAGATGTCCCTCAACCGAGGAATGAATAAAAAACAACAACAAAAACAAAAACAAACAAACAACAAAAAAAAAACTGTGGTACATTTACACAATGGAATACTACTCAGCATCAGAAATAATGAAATCATGCAATTTGCAGTCAAATGTATGGAACTAGAGAAACTCATCCTGGGTGAGCTAACCCAGACTCAGAAGGATGCACATGGCATCTATACAATTATAATCGGATTTTAGCCATATAGTACAGGATAACTATACTACCACCAATGCACCACCAGGAACAGGAACATAGACTTTGTTACCTGTCAATGAGACACTTTGCCCTAGTGGTGCTGCCTTGTAGGTCCCCAGTGTATGAGGAGGCTCTTGGCCCTCATACGACTGCTGAACTGGGGTGGGGGACTGATATGTAGGAACACTCCACTCCGGAGGAGTGGGGTGGAAGGAATAAGGGGTAGAGGGTGGGAGGGTGAGACTGGGAGAGGCGGAAAGAGGGTACTGTGATGGAGATGTAAACTGAAGTAATAAATAAATATTTTTTAAAATCCTCTGGTTCTGCACACAACCATCATCACACATACACAATTAATTAATTCCATTCTGATCATTGTTTGCCTCTGTAAAGGCCTGCAGTAACTCATGAATGTCTTAGATTGAAAGACCAATACTTTATGACACTATAGAATCTGGTCCTGATATCCAGAATGTATCTCCCACATTCCTGCTCTTGGCACTCTGACTGGTCATGCTGTTTCTTGTCTCTTTTGTTATATCTCCTTGGAATAGCTTTCTCCCCCTTATCACATAACTGACTGGCTGTCACCTCTCCATACGCCCTCGAGTAACTTTCCCTGGCTCTCCTCCAACACCTGAAGGAGTGGGGTGCCTCACTTCTATGTTCCCAAAGCACCTTGGGCACAAATCAATCATGGCAGTTTTCCAACTGCAATACAAATGTAAATTTGCACTCCTATCTCTGCCACTGATCTTGAACTTTCTAACAACAGAAACCTGCTTTCATCTCTACATCCACAGAGCTGCCAAGCACAGCAACTGAAACTGTGTGAAGAAATGGTTGTCAATGAGTAAACCAAAGAACGAACACATTATAAATACTTTTATCTTTTACTATATTTGATCACGGAGAACCTTCATATATAATGTGTTCTGATTACTATCCCCCTCATACTATTTTATCTCTTTCCCAATTCAATTATTTACCCCTTCATCCCAACAGGTCCCTTTCCACGTTTGTGTCTTATTGTTCAGTAGAGCAGAATTCCTATAGAACAAATACATAAAATTATAATTAGTATATGGTCAAGCAACAGAGAACAAGTTATGTTACATGGGCCTAAGAGATAATAGAAATATGTACAACCTTGTGTCTATGCGATTGCAAAACAAAAATATGAATGAGCATTGTTTTTCAAATATGCTTTACAGTGAACTCTACCTGCATCTTAACTGCCTTGCTCCTTTTGATGGTATTGCAATCCTCAACAAAAATGTTCAGTTTTTTTTTTAACTGAGATTCCTGTCCAAGCCAAACAGCTTATGAATACAGTGTGGGAGTTTGTCTTCCATGGCTGTTGCTGTGGGTAAGTGCTATGAAGTTCTTGTCCATAAAATGTGAAGTGATTCTAAAAGATGCTGTGAGAATATGAATGGATAAGAGATTCAGTCAAAAGAAAAGGAAGAGTCCCTGACCATTTCAATCTGTGGCTAAATGCCACAGAAAGCCTTCCTCTGATCTTTACAGTGACCTTTTCAAATATTAATTAGTTTTTTTAATGTTCTATGAATACAAATACATGTTTGTCATTGCCCTTCCCATGATGCATTGTAAGGCATTAGCAAAGCAAAATAAATTTAATAGTGCAGGTTTAATTGCACAGCTTGGGCACACACTTCAATACGTGATGCAAACCCTTCTCAGCAGGTGCACTATGAAATGAAGTGGTTTTTCATGAATAATTCATTTTTATTACAAAAAAGCACTTCTGGTGAGATACAATATGCAATAATGTTTTTCAAGATAGATCAGTGAATATCTGAAGCTGTCATTGTCAATTTGTTTTAGTTCAGATTCAAAAGGTCACTTACTTGGCACAATGCAAATGAAAAATGCCCTTTTCTATTTTTCCATGTCAGCATGTTACGTTCTGTATTTTTCCTTTTGAGATATTTTTAAAACCATAACAGTAAAATATTTTACATTATCTAGTAAAAATTGTATATTACCTCAAACAAAATAGAAATGTATAAAATTTCCCCCAAAAAGTCATGTTCAATACAGTTCTCTAAGAAAGTAAAAATTCTCCTAGGACCTCCTGCCATAAAGACACCAGGAGAATGCTTATAAAATGCATCTGCCTCTCCCATGGGCCAGGTGGCTATATTTCAAACCACAGGCATGGCATGCTATCTTTAAGAAAGCTATGATTTTATGGATGTTTGAAATCCCAACACTCAGAAGTTTGAGGCAGGAGGTTTGCAAATTCAATGCTAGTCTCAAAACAAAAAACAAACGAACAAAAAGAATCTTATGGTGGATTTCTTTTCTGAGAGAACCATAATAATCTTCCATAGGAATTTTTGCACACACAGATTTAATCACCCTGATTACTGTTTAAAGAAGGCAGAGAAAATAATAATGTAATTATGAAGATGAGGCTACTCACAGCAAAAAGATTCTGGGCAGTGCCCTTAGAACTTTAACCTGAGCAAAGTGCTAAGGTCAAGAACGGTGTGTGAAGTCCCTTCACTTGGTGCCGCTAAGATTCAGACCTCAGGGTGACTGTCCTGTCAGGGCTTCTTTCTTACAAAGTACATGTGGATTGCAGGTAATAGATTCCATGCTATGTGCCTAACACAACAAGAAATATATGGAAGCAAGTAAGTCAACAGCCTAGCTCTGCCAAGACAGGGTAGGCGAGTCCTTCATAATTCCTGCTCTACAATCAATGTCTGCCAGAGAAACGGGGCCAAACGGCTGAAGATCGATGCTGTAATGTATGGAGAGAAAATGGGAACTGTCCAGGCAGCCACTGGTGTGTCATTTCTTAGTTTTGGAAGCTGCAGGCCCTGCACTTCCTATATTATCAGATATATTTATCCCTCTCAGGTCTCTGAGGTGGTTGAAAAATAGATAGCTAGAGTCTCATAGTTAAATTTTGAGTTGTTTAGGAATCAAGAGGGTGTTCTGGATCTAAGAAGATATTTTTAAAATTGTGATGCAAGTTAGTATGAAAGCTGAGTTAGATATAGAACTTTAAACTCATGGAGATGGTTAGATAGTAGAATGTTAAAGTTAGGTGCCAAATACATATGGACTGGACATTGGGAATCTATGCTAAGCCATATAATTCTTATAATTGTGGCCTATTTATTTCTGTTGTTTTGTATTGTATTTATAGTTATAAGAAAAAGAACCATTTGTTGGACTGAAAGGGAGAGCTGTTGGGGGGAAAAAGAAATACCTTAAACTAAAAAAAAAAGAAGGGAAGAGGATGGGGGGTTGATGGGGAGGAGGGTGGAAGGGTGGGACTGGAGGGGGGAGTAGGGAGGGGGTTGTGATTGAGATGTAACTTGAAGAAATAAAAATAAATTATTATTAAAAAAAAAGAAACATGGAAGCAAAGAGAACCAATCAGTGAAGTATTTGTGTGGCTTCAATTTTATCTATAGTCACCCTTTTTACCCTTCATATGTTCTGGCTTGGAAAATAGATCTCATTTTAATTTTTTGTTGTTGTTGAAAATGAATTTTTTCTTACAGTATATTATGAACTGGTTTTCCCTCCCACAACTTCTCCCAGAATCTCCCACCTCCCTACCCACCCAACTCCATGTTCTCTCTCTCTCTCTCTCATAAACAAACATGCAAAAAGCAAACAAACAAGAATTTTAAAAATAATGACAAAGAGAAAGCACAATACACAAAAAGTCTATAAAAGTCAGGAAAACAGGAAAGACTCAATAGACTGAAAAACAAGGTTGAAGTCAGGAAAAACAGGAAAGACTCAATAGACTGAAAAACAAGGTTGAAGTCAGGAAAAACAGGAAAGACTCAATAGACTTGAAGAAACAAAGTATCTGGCCTGACATTGCTTTCAGCTGCTAAGTGGGCAGAGCCCAAATTAAGCTGAAACAGAGTTCTTCCTATTTGAGGACAGTGCATGGAGCCCAGAATAAGAAGAGGCCCCTGATGCTAGAGAGCTCCAAGAGTCCTGCTGAAAAAAGGGCTGGCCATTGATGGCCAGCTCTCTCCCTGAAGCAGAAAGAAGCCGGTGAGCAAAGAAAGCCTGAGCAAGACACCAAAAGGCCAAGGACTGGACCTTGTGGCTCAGCTTTTGCCTGGAGGGGTTTGATCTGTCCGATCAGTGGCCTAGGGGAAACTGTGCCTGGCTTTAAGGACTGAGGCAGAGCAGCTGAGTTCCTGATTCAAAAGAAGTAAGTTGGCCTGACAGAGAAGAAAGCATGAAGCCTTATTTAAGGTGAGACTGCAATAACCAACTTACCCTGACGAACCTGCATCTGAGAGATCCAGAAAAAGGACTGCTAAGTGCGTTAAAGAATCTACAACAAAGACTGTGTTCCTGACTTCAACCTTGTTTTTCAGTCTATTAAATCTCCTGTTTTTAGCCACATGCTGATAATGCTTTTCATGCCCCGAATTAAGAGACAGTATCAGAAACTCCTATATATTTTCTAAATCTAATTTATCTAACCCCTACAGGCAGTCACTTGTTTTATTGAACTTGGCCATTCTGATTGGTGTAAGATGAAATCTCAAAACAGTTTTAATAATTGCCACTTCCATGTTGACTAAGGATGTTGAACATGCCTTTGTTTCTTAGCCACTGGTGTTTTATCTTTTGAGGACTCTGTTTAGTTCTATACATCATTTTTGTTAGTTTGTTTGTTTTCTTGGTGTCTAATTTTCAAGCACTCTATATGTTTTAAATATTATCCTTCCAGTGCATGTGTAATAGGGAAAGCTCATTTCCAATTCTTTAGCTGGCTGCTTTGTCTGAATGGTGGTGTCCTTTGGCATAGAAAAGCTTTGTAGCTCCATGATATTCCATTTACCAAGTATTGTTCTTGGTGCCCGTGCTATCAGTTCAGATTTTTCCTGTGCTGGTGAGTTTAAGACCACTTCTATATTCTCTTCTATCAGATTCAGCGGACCTTCTTTTTTTTCTTTTTTAAAGGTTCTGTCTTTTCTCCAGTGCGCATTTCTGGCTTCTTTGTCAAAAAGCAGGTGCCGATAGGTTTGTAGATTTATGTATGTGATTTGATTTCATTGAACATTGCATCTGTTTTTATGCCCTACAATGCTGTTTTTGTTTTTGTTTTCCTATAGCTCTATAGTACAACCTGAAATACCTCCAGCGGTTCTTTTATTATTTAGAATTGCTTTTAGCTCATCTGGGTTTTCTGAAGCTGGAAATTAGTCTTTCAATTTTTTTTTATTAAATACTTTATTTTTTTTCTTCAAGTTACATCTCAGTCACAAACCCTTCCCTATTCCCCCTTCCTGTCCCACCCTTCCACCCTCTTCCCCCCAACAGCTTCCCCTTTCAGTCCAACAAATGGTTCCTTCTCTTATAACAGTAAATACTATACAAAACAGCAGAAATAAATACGTCACATTTATGAGAGTTAAATGGCCCAGTATACCTCCCCAATGTCCAGTTCATACATATTTGGCCCCTGACTTTAACATTCTACCATCTAACCATCTCCATGAGTTTAAAGTTCTATAACTGACTTAGCTTTCATACTAACTTGCATCACTATTATAACCATCTTCTTAGATCTAGAACACCCTCTTGATTCATAAACAACTCAAAATTTAACTATGAGACTCTAGCTGTCTATTCTTCAACCGCCTCAGAGACCTGAGAGGGATAAATATATCTGATTATATAGGAAGTGCAGGGCCTGCAGCTTCCAATACTAAGAAATGACAAACCAGTGACTGCCTGGACAGTTCCCATTTTCTCTCCATACATTCTTGCATCAGTCTTCAGTCTTTTGGTCCTGTTTCTCTGACAGACATTTATTGTAGAGCAGGGATTATGAAGGATTTACCTACCCTGTCTTGGCAAAGCTAGGCTGTCGACTTCCCTGCTACCAAGTTTTGTACTTTTTGGACAGCAGTCTGTCTGCAGTTGAAGCAAGTAGTTTTTTCATGCCAAGAGATAGGCTTGCCACTAATTCAACCATCTCACACTGGAGATTCTTCAATGCTTATCTTCTACTTGGAGTAGAATAGGGAGTGCTGTCAGGAGCTGATATGTCTCGATATCAAAAAAAAATCTTAATTTAAGACAACATCTTTGAATGCCATATTCTGCAGATCTCTTGGGGTTTTTGAAGATGCCCTATCCATCTCTTGTATTTAGATAAGCAAATGTTGCTTGTCTCTTAACAACTTAATTACTGAGTAGCTTAGAGAATATCTGTGATAGACTGTCATAGTAGCTAACAAAGTGACATGCTTGCATGACTAGGAGTTTGTTTTTCTTAACTATCCTAAACAGTTTAAGACGGTTGGTATCAAGAGGCCAGAGCTTCACATTTCATTTTTAAATATCTCTAGGTACGATACCATTAGGAAGCGTTACCTTTAATTTTGTATCAATATACAAAGATCTATTCAAATGTGGCTAAATATACTCTTAATTTTGTATCAATATACAAAGATCAATGCCTATGTAGCCCAATACAATCTTAATATTACGTCCATATACAAGGGTCAATACCATTGTGGCCAACTATAATCTTAATTTTGTATCAATATACAAAGATCAATACCAATGTAGTCCAATACAATCTTATTTTTGCACAATAAACAATGGTCAATACCACTTTAGCCAAATATACTACTAATTTTGTATCAATATACAAAGGTATAAGGGCATATTCAATAATCTGTCCCTTCTTCTTGGTCCTTCCTGTGCTATGTCTATGTCTCATTTTTCTCAAGTCCGTGCACTCCTGCATAGGAGAGAAAGAAGGATACAGAAAAGGGAAAGAAGGAATACCCTGGGTCTAACCTCCAAAACCCATTAAACAGGACCATTTAACAACTTGTAATCTCTTCCCCTAAATAACAGAGTTTTCAGTTATCCTTCAAATAACCAAAAGGGGGGGGCAGAGAAACACCCTCCCCACCCTCTGGGCATGGGACGTCGCTCTCTTAAAATGACTTCCTGCTGATTTGGGTCATAGTAAACCTGTTTGGGGCCCGAACCAAAATGGAAAAATGGTTAAAAATGTTAGTACAATCCTTTTATGTTCAGTCCTTCTGTTCTCAGCTGTTTAGATGTCCTAAGGAGTTTGTAGGCAGAAGTTGATCTTCCAGGCTTTACTGAGGTTCTGGCTGGGGCATTGTGTAGAGCTGAACGGTCTTAGTGATGATATTGAGTTGTTGTGGTTGTAGGCTTTTGATGGAGACAGCTATTGAGGGAGTCTGTCAGGCTGAATCAACTGGGTCACTCATCTTCTTTGGTGTCTGTTCCTGTTTTCTGCTGAGGTTTCCGTTGTCCAGTTGTCCCTGGGTTCCTTGAATGGATGCTTTGATTCTCCTGGAAAGATAAGAACAGAGCCCTGCCCTAATCCTAACTCTGGGACAATTACCCTCTTTTTTTTGGGGGGGGGAGAGCTAGGTAATATTTCTCCTGAAGCAAATTTGGTTTTTTGACAGTATATAAAGTGTTATCTTTCAATCTTGGTTAAAGAAGAAATTATTTTGTTATTTTGGAGCTAAACCAGCTTTAGTGTATATATTTTGAGATCTCAAAGGACAATTTGTTTGTATTGAGTAGGCCTTTTGTAAGTAGCTTTTAAACTTAGGTCCTTCCAAATCCTATGTGTGTGTCTCTGCATTCTAATTATTGGGATCAGAGACCTGTGGTTCCCATCTGAAGGGATTAAAGATGTGTTCCACCACTCCTGGATCGAAGTTTTTCTCTATTTAGAGATTGTTTTGTATCAGGCTGACCTTGAGCTCTGAGATCTGCCTGTTTCTGTCTCTAGTGTGTTGGGATTAAGGGTGTACTCTTCTTGAATGATGGGATTAAGGGTGTGCACCTTCACCACCCTGTTCCATGTAACTCTAGAATTTATAAGACCACTAACTCTATGGTGCTCCTCCCATCTCTGCTGAAGTTAAAGGCATGGGTTAACACCACATTTCTCATGTATTTTACCTTAGCTCTACGTTTTTTCGACACTTGGAGGTTTATAAAACCAGGTTGAACGGCTGTATCCTTTATTTTATTTACAATGTTTTAACATTGTTATCTGCTTTTTTTTAATTAATAAATTTATTTGTTTGTTGCTTCAGGTTACATCCTTATCATATTGTCCTCTTTTCCCGCTTCCCAGCCCCACCCTCCCATGCTCTTATTCCTCTGGGGCGAAGTGTCCCTGCATAACAGTCTCTCACCACAGATCAGGAGTCATATGAGGGCCAAGATCCTCTTCCATATGACCCTTCCGTCTTATTCCTCTGGGGCGAAGTGTCCCTGCATAACAGTCTCTCACCACAGATCAGGAGTCATATGAGGGCCAAGATCCTCTTCATACACCGGGGGCCTACGAGGCAGTACTGCCAGTGAATGGTGTCTCCTTGCTATGGGGGGAAAGCTAAGAAAAGACCAACAAACACACAAAACCACAAAAACAAAGAACAACAACAAAAAAGAGAGGAAAAAGAAAAAAGGAAAAGGAAAAAAAGGAAAAGGAGAAAGGAAAAGAAAAAAAAAGTTTATGTCCATGTTCCTTTTGGTGTGTTGGTTGTAGTACAGGTAACCTGTACGATATAGCTAAAATCCTACTATAAGTGAATAGATGCCATGTGCATCCTTCTGAGTCTGGGTTAGCTCACTGAGGATGAGCTTCTCTAGATAAATCCATATGGTTGCAAATTGCATGATTTCATTTTTTCTGATAGCTGAGTAATATTCCATTGTTTAGATATACCACAGTTTTTTAATCCATTCTTCAGTTGAGGGACATCTGGGTTGTTTCCAATTTCTAGCTATTACAAATAAGGCTGCTATGAACATAGATAAGGAGACTTCCCTATGACTCCGTGAGGAGTCCTTTGGGTGTATACCCAGAAGTGGTATGGCTGGGTCCTGAGGCAAAGTTATTCCAAGATTTCTAAGATATCGCCAGACAGACCTCCATAGTGGTTGCACAAGCCTGCACTCCCACCAGCAATGGAGTAGGGTTCCCCTTTCTCCACACCCTCGCCAGCATGTGCTGTCATTTGAGCTCTTTATCTTAGCCATTCTGACAGGTGTGAGATGGAATCTCAGGGTGGTCTTGATTTGCATTTCTCTGATGATTAAGGATGTTGAGCATTTCTTCAGGTGTCTCTCGGCCATTAGGGATTCCTCCTTTGTGAATTCTCTATTTAGCTCCGTCTCCCATTTTTTGATTGGATTATTTGGTTTCTTGGCATTTAGTTTCTTGAGTTCTTTGTAGATTTTAGATAATAGCCCTCTATCAGATGTGGGGTTGGTGAAGATTTTCTCCCAGTCTGTTGGTTGCCGTTTTGTTCGAATGACAGTGTCTTTTGCCTTACAGAAGCTTTTCAGTTTCATGAGGTCCCATTTATTGATTGTTGATCTCAGGTCCTGAGCTGTTGGTGTTCTGTTCAGGAAGTTGTCACCTGTGCCAATGAGTTCGAGGGTTTCTCCTACTTTTTCTTCTAGTATATTTAGTGTGGCCGGCCTTATGTTAAGGTCTTTGATCCACTTGGATTTAAGTTTTGTACAAGATGATAGGTATGGGTCTAATTTCATTCTTTTGCAAGTGGACATCCAGTTGGACCAGCACCATTTGTTGAAGATGCTGTCCTTCTTCCATTGAGCGGTTTTGGCTTCTTTGTCAAAGATTAGTTGGCCATAGGTGTGTGGGTCCATGTTTGGGTCTTCAATTTGATTCCATTGATCCACTGGTCTGTTTCTATACCAGTACCATGCTGTTTTTACAACTATTGCTCTGTAGTACAGGTTGAAATCTGGGATGGTGATACCTCCAGATGCTTTTTTATTGTACAGGATTGATTTAGCTATTCTGGGCTTTTTGTTGTTCCATATGAAGTTGAGAATAGCTTTTTCCAGGTCTATAAAGAATTGTGTTGGTATTTTGATAGGAATTGCATTGAATCTATATATTGCTTTTGGTAGGATAGCCATTTTTATTATGTTGATCCTACCTATCCATGAGCATGGGAGATCTTTCCATCTTCTAAAGGCCTCTTCCATTTCTTTCTTCAGGGGCTTGAAGTTCTTGTTGTATAGGTCCTTTACTTGCTTGGTTAGAGTTACCCCCAGGTATTTTATATTGTTTGTGGCTATTGTGAAGGGGGTTGTTTCCCTTATTTCTTTCTCGGCATATTTGTTTGTTGTATAAAGAAGGGTTTCTGATTTTTTTGAGTTAATTTTGTATCCAGCCACCTTGCTGAAGTTGTTTGTCAGCTGTAAGAGTTCTTTAGTGGAGTTTTTGGCGTCGCTTATGTATACTAACATATCATCTGAAAATAGGGATAATTTGACTTCTTCATTTCCAATTTTTATCCCTTTGATCTCCTTTAGTTGTCTTATTGCTCTAGCAATGACTTCAAGTACTGTATTGAAGAGATATGGTGAAAGTGGACATCCTTGTCTTGTCCCTGAGTTTAGAGGAAATGCTTCAAGCTTCTCTCCATTTCATTTGATGTTGGCCACTGGCTTGCTGTATACTGCCTTTATTATTTCTAAGTACGGTCCTTGTATGCCCGTTCTCTCCAGAACTTTTTGCATGAAGGGGTGTTGGATTTTGTCAAATGCTTTTTCTGCATCTAGTGAGATTATCATGTGGTTTTGTTCTTTCATCTTGTTTATGTGGTGAATTACATTGATAGACTTTCGTATATTGAACCATCCCTGCGTTCCAGGGATGAAGCCTACTTGATCATGGTGTATGATACTTTTGATGTGTTCTTGAATTTGGTTTGCTAGTATTTTATTAAGTATTTTCTATGTTCATGAAGGAGATTGGTCTGAAGTTCTTTCTTTGTTGGGTCTTTGTGTGGTTTAGGAATCAGAAAGACAGTGACCTCATAGAATCAGTTTGGCAGTGTTCTTTCTCTTTCAATGTGGTGGAAGAGTCTGAAGAGTAATGGTGTTAGTTCCTCTTTGAAGGTCCGGTAGAATTCCATGCTAAAGCCATCAGGCCCTGGGCTTTTTTTGGTTGGGAGATTATTAATGACTGTTTCTATTTCCTTATGGGTTGTTGGGCTGTTTAAGCTGTTAATCTGATTTTGATTTAGTTTTGGTAGGTGGAAATTATCGAGGAAATTGTCCATTTCACTTAGGTTTTCAAATTCGCTGGAATATAGATTTTTAAAGTAGAACCCGAATATTTTCTGGATCTCCTCAATGTCTGTTGTTATTTCTCCCTTTTCATTTCTGATTTTGTTGATTTGGGTTCTTTACCTTTGCCTTTTAGTTAATTTGGCTAGGGGTCTGTCTATTTTGTTGATTTTCTCAAAGAACCAACTCTTCGTTTCATTGATTCTTTGTATAGTTCTTTTTGATTCTAAGTTGTTGATTTCAGCCCTAAGTTTGATGATTTCCTGCCTTCTGCTCCTCTTGGGAGTGTTTGCTTCTTTTTTTTCCAATTCACCCAGCTTAGCTGTTAATTCACTAATATGAGCTGTCACAATTTTCTTTTTGAAAGCACTTAGTGCTATGAACTTTCCTCGTAGCACAGTTTTCATTGTATCCCATAGGTATGGGTATGTTGTGTCTTCATTGTCATTGGATTTTAAGAAGTCTTTGATTTCCTTCTTTATTTCTTCCCTGACCCAGTGGTCATCCAGTAAGGAGCTGTTCAATTTCCATCTGTGTGTGGGCTTTCTGTTGATTCTTTTGCTGTTGAAGACCAGCTTTATTCCGTGGTGGTCTGATAAGATACAAGGTGTTATTTCAATTTTCTTGTATCGATTGAGACTATCTTTGTGTCCAACTATGTGGTCGATTTTGGAGAAGGTTCCGTGAGGTGCTGAAAAAAAGGTGTATTCCTTTGTGTTTGGGTGAAACGTTCTGTAGATATCTGTTAGGTCCATTTGTTTCATGATCTCTGTTAGACTCAATATTTCTCTGTTTGGTCTCAGTCTTGATGATCTGTCCATTGTTGTGAGTGGGGTGTTGAAATCTCCCACTACTAATGTGTTGTGATCGACATGCGATTTAAGTTTTAGAAGTGTTTCTTTTACAAAAGTAGGTGCCTTTGTATTTGGGGCATAGATGTTCAGTATTGAGATTTCCTCTTGATGAATATTCCCTTTAATGAGTATATAATCCCTTCTTTGTCTTTTTTCATTAACTTCAGTTGGAAGTCTGTTTTGTTTGATATTAGGATGGCTACTCCAGCTTTCTTCCTGGGTCCATTTGCTTGAAAAACCTTTTCCCAGCCCTTTACTCTGAGATAGTGAGATGTGTTTCTTGTATGCAGCAAAAGGACGGGTCTTACTTGCGGATCCACTCTGTAAACCTGTGTCTTTTTATTGGGGAGTTGAGTCCATTGATGTTGATGGATGTTAGTGACCTGGGGTTGTTATATCCCATTAGTTTGGTATATAGGTGATGGTCCTGTGCCTCTTTTGGTTTAGTTGCTGAGGGGTTTTCTATTCCCTTTGTTTTCTTGGGTGAAGTTTTCTTCTCTGGGTTGGAATTTTCCTTCTAGGATTTTCTGTAGGGCTGGGTTTGTGGGTAGATATTGCTTAAATTTGATTTTGTCATGGAATATCTTGTTTTCTCCATCTATGTTGATAGAGAGTTTTTCTGGGTACAGTAGTCTGACTGGGCACCTATGATCTCTCAGGACTTGTAGGATATCTGTCCAGGCCCTTCTAGCTTTTAAAGTTTCTGAGGAGAAGTCACGTGTAATTTTGATGGGTCTGCCATTGTATGTGACTTGACCTTTTTCTCTTACAGCTTTTAATATCCTTTCTTTGTTCTCTACATTTGGAGTTTCTATTATTATGTGGTGAGAGGAGTTTCTTTTCTGATCTAATCTGTTTGGTGTTCTGTAAGCCTCTTGGATTTTTACTGGCATCTCTTTCTTTAGGTTTGGGAAGTTTTCTTCTATGATTTTGTTGAAGATATTTCCTGGACCATGGAGTCGGGAGTCTTCTCTTTCCTCTATGCCTATAATTCTTAGGTTCCATCTTTTCATTGAGTCCTTGATTTCTTGGATGTTGTGGGTGAGAGATTTTTTAGCCTTCTCATTTTCTTTTGATGTTGTACTGATTTCTTCCATCGAATCTTCCATGCCTGAGATCCTGTCTTCCATCTCTTGCATCCTATTGTTGATACTCACATCCATAGTTCCTCTTCTCTTCCTTTGATTCTCCACTTCCTCTTTTAACTCTGACTGTGTTTTCTTTATTGTTTCTATTTCTGTTTTCATGTCTTATATGATATTGTTCGTTTTGTACATTTCCTTCTCCAGCTTGCTTGTTTTTGTCTGAAAATCTTTCATTGTTTTGTCCTTTTCCTGTTCAAGCTCTGTCACCTTGGCTTGGAGTTCTTTAATGGTGTTGTTCGTTGTTTTGACTTGTAAAATTGTGGCTTCTTTGAATTCCTTCATAGATTTAAGTTCTTCTTGAAGGGACTCTATCACTTTCCACAATGCAGAATTGTCATCGTTTTCTGTGTTTCTGTTGGTGTGAGGTCATCCGAATTGGATGAGCTAGGATAATTCTGCGTTGTTGGAGTCATATTTCCTTGATTTCTATTTTTTTCTTGGACCTTTGGCCATATCAATGTGTTTAGCTGTCTGTTCTTGTCATTTTCTGTGCTTGGATCCACAGGGGATGCTTTGGTGAAGGAGTCGAATTGCTTTTCTATCTGTCATTGCTTACAGGGGGATCTTAGGATCACTGTGGTTTTAATAGCCTGAAGCACTGTGAGCTGGTGCAGCCTATTCCCAGTTAGTGAGTAATTGTCTGAATTGTTTCACTGCTCCCAATTCAGACTTCTCTATGTTGCACACTGAGTGATCAGCCTGTAATGGTTCTGATGGTATGGATGTGTTTGCCCAGGCACAGATTCTGTGGGCTTTGTTTGTCGTCACGGAGACTGACAGGGCCCAGCTCTACACCTAATATGTCTGGGTTTTCCAGAATACAGCTATGGTCCCCTGGCTTCTGGTTTCCCACTAGGCTTCTCCGCCACAGGCCTGGCCCCTCAGCCCCACCCGCCTGTGCTGGCTTCCCTCCCTGTCTGCTCAGCCGCTGGTGCGCGGAGCCCTGGCCCCTCCTGCTGCCTGTGCCTGCCTCCCTCCCCAGCCGCTCTGCCGTGGGTGCGCGGAGCTTTGGCCTCTCCCGCCACCTGTGCCGGCTTCCCTCCCCAGCCCCTCTGCCATGGGTGTGTGGAACTTCGGCCCCTCCCGCTGCCTGTGCCGGCTTCCCTCCCTAGCTGCTCCACCGTGGGTGTGCCGGGCTTCGGCCCCACCCACCTGTGCCTGCTTCCCACCCTGACCGCTCTGCCTGCCGGCTTCCCGCTCTCTTGAATCCTCTGCAGCTCGAGCGGCAGCCGACCACCCGCCGAGCGCCCTGTTTCTTCCTTGCTAAGACCTCAACTATCCTGCAAAGTTTCCCACGTAGCTATAAGGTCCTCCTGAGGTGTGGGGAGCCCAGTAGGCTAGAGGGTGCTCGCCATGTGGCCTCTGATTCTGCCTGCTGTGTGTTGGGGTCGATCTTACCAGGCGCCTCTCCAAATGGGAGTTCCCGAATCCCGGATTTAGTGGCTTCTGTGTCTGAGAGAGATGGGGGCAGAGCCTTACCCTTGGACTTTTAACAGTCCCTTGGGAGCTGTGAGTGTTCCCGGAGGGTCTAGGCCCTCCGGTTTTTGCACAGTGTCCAATAACTCTGTCTTTTTTATGGCTCTTTTCTCCCACGTTCAAAATGCATCAGAGCAGGTCGCCGCCATCTTGGCCCCCCAGTCTTTCAATTTTTATGAAGAATTGTGTTGTATTTTGATGGAGTTTGCATTGACTCTTAGATTGCTTTTGGAAGAATGGCCATTTTCACTATTTTAATCCTACTGATTCATGAATAAAGATTTTTCCGTCTTCTGATGTCTTAAAATGTTTATTATACAAGTCTTTCACTTGCTTGGTTACAGTTATCCCAAGATATTTTGGAGTTTGTTTTTGTTTTTAGGATATTGTGAGAGGTATTGGTTCCCTGGTTTCTCAACCTATTTGTCATACACACACACACACACACACACACACACATCTGCTATTCTGCTAAAATTGTTTATAAACTGTATAAGTTTGCTGGTGGATTTTGGGAAGTATTTTGTGTATAAAATCATATCACCTGCTAATAAAGATACTTTGACTTCTTCATTTACTATTTGTATTCATTGATTACTTTAGTTATCTTATTGCCCATGCTGAGACATCAAGTACTATACTTAAAATGTATGAGGAAAGTGGATTCCTTGTCTTATTCATGATTTTAATAAACTTGCTTTGAGTTTTAACCTTTTAAGTTAATGCTAGCTTGTGAGCTTGCTATAAATCTCCTTAATTACGTTGAGGTATGTCCTTTGTATCCCTAGTTTCTCCAGGATTTTATAATGAAAGGGTGTTGAATTTTGCCAAAGACCTTTTCTGCATCTAACTAGACAATCATGCAGTTTTTCTTTCAGTCTGATTATGTGGTACATAATGTTGATCAAGTTGTGTTGAAACATTTCTGGGATGAGGCTTACTTAATCATAATCATCTTTTTCATGTATTTATGACCTTGGTTTGTGATCCTGCCAGGAGCTATAAAAACATTGTAATGTACTAGAAGCTCAGGTTTACCCCTGGCCACTTTGGGCTTCTGATGCACTTATGCTAAAAGGCTAAGAAAAGAATAACAGTGTTTGGGGGGGGGGTTATTGATCCAGTCTACCAAGGGGAAATTGGACTGTTTCTCCACAATGGAGTTAAAAATTATGTCTGAGTGAAGGAGATCATTTAAGGTGTCTCTTGTCACTATCATCTCTTGTTATTTTAAAGTCAGTGACAAACTACAAAAATCCTAATCCAGGGAGGATGACAACAGGCAAAGACACTTCACGAATGAAGGTGGGTCAGGTCCTCCAGGAAAAGAGCCATAACTTGCTAAGGTGCTTGTGAAAGATGGAAGAAACAGAGAATGGAAGGTCATTATAAACACCAGCTGAAGTCAAGTAACTTCAAGGGTTTTCTGGGTATTTTGCACCTCGATCTTTTAGAGTCAGCATTTTCTTTGTATCCATGACTCTCCATTTCTATTTTCTTTGTATCTTGGATATCTATTTCTTCTCCCTTGTCTTCAGTGCCTGAGATTCCCTCTTCTGTGGTTTGTCCTCTTTCAGTAAAGATTACCTCTGAGATTTTTGTTTGACTTCTTACCTCAGTCTGTGATTTCTTTGGTGGCTTTATTGTATTTTCATGTACCAAGATGCTTTTGTCACTTTATTCTGCTGCTTACTTTTTACAAACTTCACTGCAGGGTTCATTCATTCCTTTTTAAGGTCCTTGAACATATTCACAATTGCTATTATGATGTCATTGTCTTGTATATTGAATTTCTCATGGCTAATTGTCATAGGGTTACCGGGTTCTGGTGGAGACATACTGTCTTGGTAATGTTTATTTGAGGTGGCTTGTGTCTAGTCATCTGTAGTTAAAATGATTGAGGTGATTCTACATGTTGTCTTTGTTGGACGGATGTTCCATTCCTTGGTTTCTGTTGCCCCTTTCTGGAACTTAGGAAAATGTAGTTGTTGTGTGTTGCAGGATAGAGAATGTTTCTGTAGGTTAGTAGGTGTCAGAGAGGAATAGAGATGGGTTGGGAGAAAGGGGCTTCTGGAAAGACATATGAGGATCCTGTCAACAGCAAGAAGCAATGTCCCTAGGGATTGGAGGTGTGGTGTGAGAAGGTCCTAGGAAAGTAGGCTGCAGTAAGACAGTAAGACAAAGAACAATATCTGGAGAGATAGTGTGATCCTGGGTCTGTACCAAGTGTTGGGCTCTTCAGTGATTGGAGTAGATGGGAAGGAGGCAGTCAGGTTGTTACAGGGCCAGTGTTACCAGCCTTATAATCCCAGAACATTGGAAATAGGAGGATCATAAATTCAAGATCATACTTAACTACTTAGTAAATGGAATACCAGCTTGGGCTACAAGGGACTCTATCTCAAAAAGAAAACAAACGAAAGAAAGAAAGAAAGAAAGAAAGAAAGAAAGAAAGAAAGAAAGAAAGAAAGAAAGAAAACATCAGACTGTGATGATGGTAATGGAAGACAGGAAGGAGAGTGTAGATCACTCACGTGAGTCCAGTTGTTGTGTGGCCACTGGGCTCAGAGGTAGAAAGTGTGTGTAGGTATTGGCAGCTAACACAAGGGAATGGAAATTAGCTAGAAGGGAGGGCTGAATGTCCACCTGAAGGAGGAAAGCTGAGTCTGCAACAAGGTTCAGTGGAGTCCCCTGCGAATGGAGGTAGTCAAGCAGGCAGATACGAGACTGAAGATGAGACTGAAAGTAAATCTTTAATCCCAAATAAGGTATTTAAAGAAGGTTCCAACAGCCTGCTTGCCAGCTTTGTAAACCAAATTAGAATCCCAGTATAAACAATGCTGTAACCTTCAGATCTTTTCTTTATTCTACGCATTATCATTGCTCTTTAGATTCATAGTGGTTTGTGAATGAAAACTTTTCTCACTGGAAGATTTAGGAAAGAATGTATACCTTATCCAGCTTTGGAATGTTGATGATATAGCTGGTTATAAGTTGAGGAAATAAGTGAGAAAATTAAAATATGGCCGGGGGCCATGGCTCATTTGGTAGAGGGAACTGCATAGTATCCATGAAGTCACAAGTTCAACCACCACTTCTGCGGAAGCCTGGCATGATGACTCACACTTATAATCCCAGAGCATGAGAAGCAGGAGGATCAGAAATTCAAGGTCATAGTTAATTACTTGGTAAATGGGATACCAGATAGGGCTACAAAGGATGTTGTCTCAAAAAAAAAAAAGCCAGAAAATATCACTACCATGTGATTATAAACATAAAATATGTGAGGAAAATAGACATATTCCTTGTGTTGTTTCAAACTCATACAATTTTAAGGGGCAATCTTCTAAAATAAACTTGATATCAACACTCTCATGACTGACAGTATCAAAAGTTTAACACAAGGTGCACCCATTCCCTGACACGATCAACACTTATGCTTTTTTCTGTTAATTCAACTAAAATTTTATTGCCTTCTAGAAAATAACTAAGGCAGAAACCACCAATAATGTGTAATCAAAATAGCATCCTGATCTTTACCTATATATATACATATATATATATATAGGTATATATATATATACCTATATATATATATGGTTAATTTCCATGATTTCCCACATTTTTGTGATTATAAGTTAGCTTTGCCTATAATTTATGAGCAGAGGAAAAAAACACCATTTCTTGAGCTCCTAATATGTGTCAGTCCTCTCCCAATCACTTTCCTGGGTTAATATCATTAATGATAACAAATTCCTATAATCATTATAAAAGAAACAAATAAAGATCATTTTGGTCACATTTTTCCACGAACATGTAAAACTCCCATTTCTTCCCATTACTGCCATTATATTGGAGCATTACTACATGGGTATTATAGGTACACTGCTTTACAGACTCACAAATTGGAAGACTAGTGTTAAACCACTACGCTAGAAGACTGGAAACCATGTTTTGCAGCAACTGTTATCTCTCCTTCCATATGCAATTGTTTAGCCAAGGGAATGTAGGCCCAGCTATTGATTTGTTAATTGTAACAATTGTCCAGGCTACTACAAAATAATAATTTGGAAATTTTGGTATAATGTTTATTTTTGTAGTATCTTCACAAGATTTTTATATTCTAAAACACTTCCAAAATAAAATATTAATTAAAAAATAACTAATGAACTAGGGGTATTAGTCAATAAGTGTTAGTATGGTGCCTAACATCTGTGAGACCCTAGGATCCATCCTTATATCTGAAAAAGGGAATTAATTATCAGTCACTGTAGAAGATGAAAGGGAAATAATTCACTATCTTGAAAGATGGTAAGTTAAAAGACAGAAGTGTATATTTATCATACCATTTGCAAGCAATTGCATCTTGAATGTGTTGAGTAGCTCTGTAGTGTGTCAGCTTCACTAGGCTCAATAACATTTCCTAAAACTTCTTTTCCAAATGTTTTGGTTGGGCTGCACCACAAGAGAATTCAAGATCTATTCAATGTGAAGCTTAAGTGGCCCTTAGAACACTTAAGTAAGGGGACTGGCCTTCCTTGGGGCCAGATTGAGTTCGTAGGGACAGAGGACTAATCTAGCTCCCCACATAGGCATGGGGGCAAGGGATCTCAGAGTGAGTATATAAGGGTAGGATTGCAAGTTAGAGCTCCCTATCTGAAACAGGTAAGCAGCAAGGGGTACCAGGAAGCAGATGAGTCACATGTTTGTTAATAGGTATGGGCCAAATTCTTTGAGAAAGCAGTCTGAAGCAGGTAATGGATTCTGTCTTTGATGAAATAGCAAGACACAGAATAACCAAGTTCCATATGAGAAAGTTAAAAATAACTCTGAAGAGAAAGTGAGCACTACAGAGCTAGTGTGTCACCTTTGATAATCTAAGTTTGAAAGAGATGTCCCATAATTTTGCTATATCCTGTTCACTGCTGCCTGGGTCCATCTCATACTTAAGCAGAGAAAATTATACAAGGCTGTGAAGCAAGGCAACAGGAATTAACTAGAGGAGATTTTAGAGGCAGGTTGGCTCTCAGTTTCCACTGTTTCTCATCTTTCTACAGACGTAAGACACAGGGATACCTTATAAATTCCTCCAAATACTTTACCTCTATCACATTAAAATCAGCTCAAATGCTAAACATTTTGTGTAAATGAGACTCTTGTTAAGTTTGTTGGGTTTATTTTGGGTCATTTGTTTGTCCCTGTTTAAGATGGTACAATAATGTATTTTGATTGACAACTTAAAACAATGTAGACTCACAGGGAAGACAATCTCAGTGAGTAACTGTCTAGATCAGGTCTGCCTGGACACGGATATGCAAGATTATTTTAAATTTCATTAAACCACGTGGGAAGACACATCCTGAATGTGAGAATGACTACTTCATGGGTTGTTTTTAGAACTGCATGAGAAGGAAAGAATGGGCTGAGTACCAGCATGCATGCATTAATTCATTCTCTGCTTTGGACTGTGGATATAATAATGTAACTAGCTGCTTCTAGCTCCTTCCACCCTGAGCTCCCCACAGTGATGGGTTGTAGACTATATTTGTAGGACAAATAAATCTTTTCTTCTTTTAAGATTTTTTCAGTTTGTTTTATCTCAGAGAATGGAAATAACACTAACACAGGTGGTAAGTCAAGTGTGGTGACATAGGACCCTAACCTAAGAGCCCCAGAGGCTAAAACAGAAGGATTGAGACTAGAAGCCAATCTGGCACTGCATAAGAAGATCCTACCTCAAAAAAAATCTTCAGGATATTTGCAGGGGTTGATAGATTAATATAAGTTAGATTTAGTGAATATATAGGTTTCTGATACAGTCTCTTAATTCGGGGCATGAAGATCAACTTTGCTGTGAGCAACTACCTTATCAGCTTATGGATGAAGTCAGGTGAAACGAGGGGAGTCTCTTTGGACTGAAAAACAAGGTTGAAGCCAGGTGAAACAAGCAAAGACTTTATGACCTGGCATTGTTTTCAGCTGCTAAGTGGGCAGAGCCCAAATTAAGCTGAAGCAGGTGGAACAAGGAGCGATCCTATTTAAGGACAAGTGGATGAGCCCAGAGAGCTGCGTGCTAAGTGTCCCCCATATGAGAGAGCTCCGAGAGTCCTGCTGGAGAAAGTGCTGGTAGACCAATGGCCAGATCTCCCTGAGGCAGAAGGAACCTGGTGAGCAGATAAAGTCTCAGCAAGACAGCAAAAGGCCAAGGACTAAACTCTGTGGCTCAGCTTTTGCCTAGAGGGGTTTGACCTGTCCAAACAGTGGCCTGAATGGAACTGTGGCCAGCTTTAAAGAGTGAGGCAGAGCAGCAGAGTTGCTGATATGAAGGAAATAAGTTGGCCTACAGATGGCTGAGGTCTCCCAGAGAGAAGAAAGCCTCAAGCCTTATTTAAGGCTTATTTAAGACTGCCATAGCCAATTTACCCTGACGAACCTGCGTCTGAGATATTCCAGAAAAGGACTGCTAAGTGCATTAAAGAGTCTACCACAGAGACTGTGTTCTTGATGACTGAGGACCTGCCCCAGAGACTGTATCCTTATGAAAATAGTTGTAATAGTTATCAATAGGTTTAGTGGTTAGGTCTTAGGGGTTGTAGGAATTTATAGGGGTTGTAGGCATTCTTAGGGATTGAAGGAATTTATAGGAATAGTAATTAAGTGTGTTTGTTAATAAATTAAAAAGTACGGTATCAGATATTTAATTTAATTTGAAAATTCTAAACTTGAGAAAACATTAAGTTCAAGGTAAATACTACATAGCTTTTGTTAGCAAATCTTACACCATCTATAATGCTCTAAAGGGAATATTTAACCATTAAAGATGAGACATATTAGGAGAGCTTAATTAACAATTGTCAGATCCATTGATTAATCTTGACAATATCTTTATCAAATATTAATAAGAATCCAGAAGACTGGCAGCAATGTGTAAAGTTAGCTAGTAGATTGAGACTTGAATGCTTGATTAATCTTAATTGTCCTATTTTGGAGCATTAAAATGACATTTGTTACATTTTTCCACTAATACTAGAAATGTGAGAGAAAATTTATTATGCTCTCTAAAGTAGTTGAAAGTCTTTTACAAATGACAGGAGCTCCCATCAAACAAGAATGAACAAAAGAAGAATTTCCTGACTTGTGAATTGGGCTACATCTGCAGTCAGGTCCTCTTGCTTTGTATAATGCTAACTTTAAAACTGCTTCCCTGCTGGTGAAGTTCACTCCCTGAGTTCTCATCAACCCATTAAATGACCACAGAGCAAAGGAAGTTCTGGTTATATTAAGAGTCAATATACACAGTTTCAAGGGCAGCCTGTATATTTGAGCTCTGGGATATCCCAGCAGATTCCCATTTCATTTCAGTTTGTAGAATCTATTAATTTGTTCTTCACAATGTTTGTGTGACTTCTTTTCTGTGTGAACTACCCAGAGCAATTCAAGTACATGGAATTAAAACTTTAGTTAGGAAATGTTAATAACTCTTTACAAAGTCCATTTTAGACATATTTATTCTACATACTGATTGAAATGATGAGAATGAAATCTATCTATATATGAATGCCCATTTAAATTTTTGTTTACAGGCCCTTGATTGCCAGGTCCACTAGGACCACAGCCAGCAGAGGTAAGCTACATGCTGCTCCCTGGCCCAGCTTCATAACCTTCCCTCCTGAGGAGGCCTGCTAGGCCACAGGAACATCCAGGTTTGGGGGTCCCCAGGCACACCCAAGTTTGACCCTGCCTGACCTTTCCCCTGACTACTGGGTACACCTGGGGCACAGTCAGCAGAAGTGAGTATCCTTCTAATTTCTGAGCTCAATTATCATGCCCAAAGCTCTGCCTACCTCTCTGAGGCATGCTGTCAGCATCAGAAGCATCCAGTCAACACCAGGGACAACCAGATGGCTAAAGGCCATTGTAAGAACACAATTGACAAGAGCCAGGGCAATATGGCGTCACCAGATCCCAGCTATCATACACAGCAATCCCTGGACATGCTAACACAGAGAAAGCACAAGAACATGACCTTAAATACAACCTTATAAAGATGGTAGAGATGTTCAAAGAGGAAAGTCCCTGAAAGAAATACAGGAAAACAGAACAAAACAGATGAAGGAAATGAATAAACCTGTCCAAGACCTAAACATGAAGAAAACACAAATTGAGCAAACCCTGGAGATGGAAAACCTAGGGAAGAGAACAGGAACTATAGACACAAGCATCACCAACAGAATATAAGAAATAGAAGAGAGAATCTCAGGAGTAGAAGATTCAATTGAAGAAATTGATACAAAAGTCAACGACAATGTTAAATCTAAAAAGTTCCTGACACAAAACATCCAAGAAATCTGGGACACTATGAAAAGACCAAACTTAAGAATAATAGGAATAGAAGAAGGAGAAGACTCCCAGCTTGAAGGCCCATAAAATATTTCCAACAAAATTAAAGAAAACTTTCCCAACCTAAAAAAAAAATAGATGCCTATAAACATACAAGAAACTAACAACATCAAATAGATTAGACCAAAAAAGAAAATCCTACCACCACATAATAATCAAAACACTAAAAGAACAGAACAAAGAAAGAATATTAAAAGCTGCAAAGGGAAAAGGTCAAGTAACATATAAGAGCAGACCTATCAGTATTACACGTGACTTCTCAACAGAGACTCTAAAAGCCAAAAGGGCCCAGCAAATATCTTGCAGACCCTAAGAGAGTGCTCTCTCTCTCTCTCTCTCTCTCTCTCTCTCTCTCTCCCTCCCTCCCACCACCAACATCAAAATAACATGAACTAACAGTCATTGGTCATTAATATCTCTCAACATCAATGGACTCAATTCCCCAATAAAAAGACACAGTTCAGTAGAATGGATGCAAAAAACAGAATCCATCATTCTGCTGCTTACAAGAAACACATCTCACCAGAAAAAGATAGACATTATCTCAGAGTAAAGGACTGTAAAAAATATTCCAATCAAATGGATCCAAGAAGCAAGCTGGAGTAGCCATTCTAGTATCTAATAAAATACTTTCATCCAATGTTAATCAAAAGATGTGGGGAAGGACACTTCATACTCATCAAAGGAAAAATCCACCAAGATGACATCTCAATAATGACCATCTATGCCCCAAATAAAAGGGCACCCACATTCATAAAAGAGATACTACTAAAGTTCAAATCCCAAGTAGAAACCCACAAATTAACAGTGAGAGACTTTAACACACCCCTCTCACCACTGGACAGATCAACAATACAGAGACCAAACAGAGAAATAATGAACCTCACAGATGTCATGAATCAAATGGACCTAATTGATATCTACAGAACATTTCACCCCAAAACAAAAGAATACATTTTCTTCTCAATCACCACATGGTCACTAATGTGGTTGACCATATAGTCAGACACAAAGCAAGCCTCAACAGATACAAGAAAATTGAAATAACCCTTTGTATTTTATCAGACCACCATGGAGTAAAGCTGGACTTTAACAATAACAGAAACAACAGAAAGCCTACAAACTCATGAAAACTGAATACTCTCTACTCAATGATCTCTGCTTCAGGGAAGAAAAAAAAAATCAGTCTTTTAGAATTCAATGAAAACAAAGGCACAAAATACCCAAACTTACAGGAAACAATGAAAGCAATGCTAAGGAAATTTCATAGCACTAAGTGTCTTCAAAAAGAAATTGGAGAAGTCCCATACTAACAATTTTAAAGCACACCTGAAAGATCCAGAACAAAAAAAGAAGCAAACATCCCCAAAAGGAGTAGATAAGATAGCAGGAAATAATCAAACTCAGGGATGAAATCAACATACTAGAAACAAAGAGAACAATAGAAAGAATCAATGAACTCCAGGGTCCAGGAAATATCTTCAACAAAATCATAGAAGAAAACTTCCCAAACCTAAAGAAAGAGATGCCAATAAAATTTCAAGAGGCTTACAGAACACCAAACAGATTAGATCAGAAAAGAAACTCCTCTTGCCACATAATAATTGAAACTCCAAATATAGAGAACAAATAAAGAATATTAAAAGCTGTAAGAGAAAAGGGACAAGTCACATACAATAGCAGACCCATCAGAATTACACCCGACTTCTCCTCAGAAACGGTAAAAGCCAGAAGGGCCTGGGCAGATGTCCTACAAGTACTGAGAGAACATACTATACCCAGCAAAACTCTCTATCAACATAGATGGAGCAAACAAGATATTCCATGACAAAATCAAATTTAAACAATATCTACCCACAAACCCAGCCCTACAGAAGATCCTAGAAAGAAAATTCCAACCCAGAGAAGATAACCACACCGAAGAAAACAGAGGAAATAGAAATCACCACAGCAACTAAACAAAAAGAAGCACAAGATGATCACCTATACCAAAATAATGGCAAATAAAAACCCCTGGTCACTAATATCCATCAACATCAATGGACTCAATTCGCCAATAAAAAGACACAGACTTAAAGACTAGATCCGTAAACAAGACCCATCTTTTTGCTGCATGCAAGAAACACATCTCACTACTGAAGATAGGCACTATCTCAAAATAAAGGGCTGGGAAAAGGTCTCCCAAGCAAACGGACCCAGGAAGCAAGCTGGAGTAGCCATCCTAATATCGCACAAAATAGACTTCTAATTGAAGTTAATAAAAAAAGACAGAGAAGGGCATTACATACTCGTTAAGGGAAATATCCATCAAGAGGATATCTCAATATCGAACATCTATGCCCCAAATACAAAAGCACCTATATTTGTAAAAGAAACGCCTCTAAAACTAAAATCACACATTGATCCAAACACTTTAGTAGTGGGAGATTTCAACACCCCACTCACAACAATCGACAGATCATCAAGACAAAAGCCAAACAGAGAAATAATTAGTCTAACAGAGATCATGAACCAAATGGACCTAACAGATATCTACAGAACGTTTCACCCAAACACAAAAGAATACACCTTCTTCTCAGCACCACACGGAACCTTCTCCAAAATTGACCATATAGTTGGACACAAAGATAGCCTCAACATATACAGGAAAATTGAAATAACCCCTTGTATCCTATCAGACCACCATGGAATAAAGCTGGACTTCAACAGCAAAAGGATCAACAGAAAGGCTACACGCACATGGAAATTGAACAACTCTTTACTAGATGACTATTGGGTCAGGGAAGAAATAAAGAAGGAAATCAAAAACTTCTTAAAATCCAACAAAAATGAAGACACAACATACCAAAACCTATGGGACACAATGAAAGCTGTGCTACGAGGAAAGTTCATAGCACTAAGTGCCTTCAAAAAGAAAATTGTGACAGCTCATATTAGCGAATTAACAACTAAACTGGGTGAATTGGAAAAAAAAAAAAGAAGCAAATACCCCCAAAAGGAGCAGAAGGCAGGAGATCATCAAATTAGGGCTAAAATCAACAACTTAGAAACAAAAAGAACTATACAAAGAATCAATGAAACCAAGAGTTGGTTCTTTGAGAAAATCAACAAAATAGACAGACCCTTAGCCAAATTCACTAAAAGACAGAGGGAAAAAACCCAAATCAACAAAATCAGAAATGAAAAGGGGGAAATAACAACAGACATTGAGGAAATCCAGAAAATATTTAGATCCTACTTTAAAAATCTATACTCCACCAAATTTGAAAACGTAAGCAAAATGGACAATTTTCTCGATAGATTCCACCTACTGAAGCTAAATCAAGATCAGATTAACAGATTAAACAGCCCTATAACTCGTAGAGAAATAGAAATAGTCATTAAAAATCTTTGTATATTGATACATAATTAAGAGTATATTTAACCACAATTGAATAGATCTTTGTATATTGATACAAAATTAAAGGTAATGCTTCCTAATGGTATCATACCTAGAGATACTTAAAAATAAAATGTGAAGCTCTGGCCTCTTGATACCAACCGTCTAAAACGGTCTAGGATAGTTAAGTAAAACAAACTCCTAGTCATGCAAACATGTCACTTTGTTAGCTACTATGACAGTCTATCACAGATATTCTCTAAACTACCCAGTAATCAAGTTGCTAAGAGACAAGCAACATTTGCTTATCTAAATACAAGAGATGTGTCGCGTCCCTCTCGACCGGCAAGAACGACGCAACTCGCAAAAGCT
>CAJQZJ010000104.1:38017-57457 GCA_907164525.1 Lophiomys imhausi | reverse complement strand
TCCCAAGCAAAATCCAAGTCCCTGCCTAATTTGTCCCAGCAGGATACCGTAAGATTCCCGGACACCGCAAACCACGGAGCCACGGAATCACACTCATTCAAAAATCTTTCTAGGGTAGACTTCTTAATCTTCAAATTCCTAGCTAAAAGTAGCTCCTGAAGAGCCAGAAAAATTGGGTGTGACTCAGACAACCCCATGTTTAAAAATTTACTTTCAGTTTGCAGCTTCTCCACGAAACTGTATCTTTTGTTCGCTATCTCCGCGAAACCTTACCGTACGTTCACTATCTCCGCGAAACCTTACCGTACGTTCGCTATTATCCGCGAAACTTTACCTTGCGTTCGCTATCTCCGTGAAACTTTATTGTCCTGATTTATCCCAGGAACTTACCAGTGCACTGCCCCTGACTGCAAGAGTTCTGAGTCTTTTCTGGGTCCCCGTACGGGCCACCACTTGTCGCGTCCCTCTCGACCGGCAAGAACGACGCAACTCGCAAAAGCTCTTCTCAAGCAGTTTATTCAGGTCCCTTGAAAACAGTCTTCCGAATAAGGGTCGGGCAGACCCAACCCACAGGCTAAATACTAAATGAACAGCCAATCAAGTAAAGCCACGTAGTGCTATCTTAGAGGCCCACGTATGCGGAAGCAAGCCAGATCAGCGGTCTTAGCCAAATATGGACTTGTTTACCACCGAGAGCGCTCACCGTTGGGCTGGTGGAAGGCGGAGACCAGCGCCATCTTTAAGGCGCGGCACGTCGCAGCTCTCTACAGAGATGGATAGGGCATCTTCAAACACCCCAAGAGATCTGCAGAATATGGCATTCAAAGATGTTATCTTAAATTAAGATTTTCTTTTTTTTTGATATCGAGACATATCAGCGCCTGACAGCACCCCCTATTCTACTCCAAGTAGAAGATAAGCATCGAAGAACCTCCACTGTAAGATGGTTGAATTAGTGGCAAGCCTATCTCTTGGCATGAAAAAACCCCTTGCACCAACTGCAGACAGACTGCTGTCCAAAAAGGACAAAATTTGGGCGCAGGGAAGTCGATAGCCTAACTCTGCCAAGACAGGGTAGGTAAGTCCTTCATAATCCCTGCTCTACAACAAATGTCTGTCAGAGAAACAGGACCCAAAGGCTGAAGACTGATGCAGGAATGTATGGAGAGAAAATGGGAACTGTTCAGGCAGTCATTGGTATGTCCTTTCTTAGTTTTGGAAGCTGCAGGCCCTGCACTTCCTATATAAGCAAATATATTTATCCCTCTCAGGTCTCTGAGGTGGTTGAAGAATAGACAGCTAGAGTCTCATAATTAAATTTTGAGTTGTTTAGGAATCAAGAGGGTGTTATAGATCTAAGAAGATACTCTTCAAAGTGTGTTGCAAGTTAGTATGAATGTTGAGTCAGATATAGACCTTTAAACTCATGGAGATGGTTAGATAGTAGAATGTTAAAGTCAGGGGCCAAATATGTATAAACTGGACATTGGGAAGGTATACTGGGCTATTTAACTCTCATAAATGTGGCATATTTATATCTGTTGTTTTGTATAATACTTACTGTTATAAGAGAAGGAACCATCTGTTGGACTGAAAGGGGAAACTTCTGGAGGGAAGAGGGTGGAAGGGCGGGATAGGAAGGGGGAATAGGGAGGGGTTTGTGACTGAGATGTAACTTGAAGAAAAAAAAAATAAAGTATTTATATAAAAAAAAAAAATCTCCCAACAAAAAAAAGCCCAGGGCCAGAAGGCCTTAGCACGAAATTCTACCGGACCTTCAAAGAGGAGCTATCACCAATACTCTTCAAACTCTTTCACCAAGTAGAATCTGAAAGGACATTGCCAAACTCATTCTATGAGGCCACAGTCACCCTGATTCCTAAACCACACAAAGACCCAACAAAGAAAGAGAACTTCAGACCAATCTCCCTCATGAACATAGATGCAAAAATACTTAATAAAATACTAGCAAATCGAATTCAAGAACACATCAAAAGTATCATACACCATGATCAAGTAGGCTTCATCCCAGGAATGCAGGGATGCTTCAACAAATGAAAGTCTGTGAACGTAATACACCATATAAACAAGATGAAGGAAAAAAAAAACACATGATAATCTCACTAGATGCAGAAAAGGCATTTGACAAAATCCAACACCCCCTTCATGCTAAAAGTTCTGGAGAGAATGGGCATACAAGGACTATACCTAGAAATAATAAAGGCAATATACAGCAAGCCAGTGGCCAACATCAAATTAAATAGACAGAAACTTGAAGCATTTCCTCTAAACTCAGGGACAAGACAAGGATGTCCACTTTCACCATATCTCTTCAATATAGTACTTGAAGTTCTTGCTAGAGCAATAAGACAACTAAAGGAGATCAAAGGGATAAACATTGGAAACGAAGAAGTCAAATTATCCCTACTTGCAGACGATATGATAGTATACATAGGCAACCCCAAAAATTCTACCAGAGAACTCGTACAGCTGATAAACACCTTCAGCAAGGTGGCAGGATACAAAATTAATTTAAAAAAATCAAAAGCCATTCTCTATGCAACAAACAAATTGGCTGAGAAAGAAATAAGGGAAACAACCCCCTTCACAGTATCCACAAACAATATAAAATACCTGGGGATAACTCTAACCAAGCAAGTAAAGGACCTGTAGAACAAGAACTTCAAGCCCTTGAAGAAAGAAATGGAAGAGGCTTTTAGAAGATGAAACGATCTCCCATGCTCATGGATAGGTAGGATCAACATAATAAAAATGGCTATCCTACCAAAAGCAATATATAGATTCAATGCAATTCCTATCAAAATACCAGAACAATTCTTTATAGACTTGGAAAGAGCTATTCTCAATTTCATATGGAGCAACAAAAAGCCCAGAATAACTAAATAAATCCTTTACAATAAAAAAAATCTGGAGGTATCACCATCCCAGATTTCAAGCTGTACTACACAGCAATAGTTGTAAAAACAGCATGGTATTGGTATAGAAACAGACAAGTAGATCAATGGAATCGAATTGAAGATCCAGAAATAGACCCACACACTTATGGCCACCTCATTTTGACAAAGAAACCAAAACGGCACAATGGAAGAACAGCATCTTCAACAAATGGTGCTGGTCCAACTGGATGTCCACTTGTAAAAGAATGAAATTAGACCCATACTTGTCACCTTGTACAAAACTTAAGTCCACGTGGATGAAAGACCTTAACATAAGGCCCATCACCCTAAATCTACTAGAAGAAAAAGTGGGAAAAACCCTTGAACTAATTGGCACAGGCAACAACTTCCTGAACAGAACACCAACAGCTCAGGATCTGAGACCAACAATCAATAAATGGGACCGCATGAAACTGAAAAGCTTCTGTAAGGCAAAAGACACTGTCATTCAAACGGCAGCTTACAGACTGGGAGAAAATCTTCACCAACCCCACATCTGACAGCTGGCTAATATCCAAAATCTACAAAGAACTCAAGAAATTAAACGCCAAGAAACCAAATAATCCAATCCAAAAATGGGGGACAGAGCTAAATAGAGAATTCACAAAGGAGGAATCCCTAATGGCCGAGAGACACCTGAAGAAATGCTCAACATCCTTAATCATTAGAGAAATGCAACTCAAGAGAGCTCTGAGATTCCATCTCACACCTGTCAGAATGGCTAAGATCAAAAGCTTAAATAACACCACATGCTGGCGAGGGTGTGGAGAAAGGGGAACACTCCTCCATTGCTGGTGGGAGTGCAGGCTTGTGCAACCACTATGGAGGTCAGTATGGTGATATCTTAGAAATCTTGGAATAGCTTTGCCTCAGGACCCAGCCATACCACTTCTGGGTATACATCCAAATGACTCCTCACGGAATCATAAGGAAGTCTCCTCATCTATGTTCATAGCAGACTTATTTGCAATAGCTAGAAACTGGAAACAACCCAAATGCCCCTCAAGTGAAGAATGCACTAAAAAACCGTGGTATATCTATACAATGGAATATTACTCAGCTATCAGAAACAATGAAATTATGCAATTTGCAGCCAAATGGATGGAACTAGAGAAGCTCATCCTGAGTGAGCTAACCCAGACTCAGAAGAATGAACATGGCATCTATTCACTTATAGTAGGATTTTAGCTATATAGTACAGGATATCTGTACTACAACCAACACACCAAAGGGAACATGGACATAGATTTTTTTCTTTTTTTTCTTTCATTTTTTTGTTGTTGTTGTTAGTTTCTGTTGGTTTGTTTGTTTGTTGGTCTGTTTTTTAGTTTTCCCTCCCCAGAAATGAGACACTTTTCACTGGTGATACTGCCTTGTAGGCTCCCAGTGTATGTCGAGGCTCTTGGCCCTCATATGACATCTAAACTGGGGCAAGGGAATGTTATGTGGGGACACTCCACTCCAGAGGAGCAAGATGGAAGGGTTAGGGGGTAGAGGATGGGAGCGTGGGGCTTGGAAGGGGGGAAAGAGGACAATATGATGGAGATGTAACCTGAAGCAACCAATAAACAAATTTATTAAATAAAAAAAGCAGGTAACAGGTTTAAAACACTGTAAATAAATTAAAGGTTACAGCTGTTCAACCTGGTTTTATAAACCACCAAGAGTCGAAAAAACTTAGAGCTAAGGTAAAATACATGAAATGTGTGGGGTTATCCCATATCTTTAACTTCAGCAGAGACAGGAGGAGCACTATAGAGTTAGTTGTCTTTTAAATTCTAGAGTTACAAGGAACAGGGTGGTGATGGTGCACACCCTTAATCCCATCATTCGAAAAGAATAAACCCTTAATCCCAACACACTAGAGACAGAAACAGGCAGATGTCAGAGCTCAGGTCAGCCTGATACAAAACAAGCTCTTACATAGGGAAAAACTTCGATCCAGTGCGGGGGAGCACATCTTTAATCCCTTCAATTGGGAACTACAGGTCTTGATCCCAATACTTAGTATGCAGACAGGCACATAGGATTTGGAAGGATTTAAGTTTAAAAGCTACTTACAAAAGGCATGCTCAATGTAAACAAATTGTCCTTTGAGATCTCAAAATATATACACTAAAGGTTTGATTAGCTCCAAAATAACAAAATAATTTCTTCTTTAATCCAGATTGAAAGATAATACTTTATATATTGTCAAAAAAACAAATTTGCTCCAGGAAAAATATTGCCTGACCCCCCCCCCCAAAAAAAAAGGTAATTGCCCCAGAGTTAGGATTAGGACAGGGCTCTGTTCTTATCTTTCCAGGAGACTTAAAGCATCCATTCAAGGAATCCAGGGAATACTGGACAAGGGAAACCTCAGCAGAAAACAGATCAGACACCAAAGAAGACAAGCGGCCCAGATGATCCAGCTTTGCAGACTCCCTCAATAGCTGTTTCCTCAAAAGTCTACAACCACAACTCAAAATCACTAAGATCGTTCAGCTCCACAGACTGCTCTAGCCAGAACTTCAGTAAAGGCCTGAAGATCAGCTTCTGTCTACCTAACTTCTTAGGACATCTAAATAGCTGAGTACAAAATGACTGAACATCAAATGATTCTATTAACATTTTTAACCATTTTTCTATCCCTGTTTGGGCCCCAAACAGGTTTACTACATCCCAAATCAGCAGGAAGTCATTTATGAGAGCGACATCCCAGGCCCAGAAGGTGGGGAAGGTGTTTCCCCCACCCCCTTTGGTTATTCAATGGATAGCAGAAAATTTTGTCATTTAGGGGAAGAGACTACAAGCTGTTAAATGGGTTTTGGAGGTTAGACCTAGGTACTTCTCTCTTTTTCTTTTCTGTATCCTTCTTTCTCTCCTATGTAGGAGTGAATAGACATGAGAAAAAAACGGGACATAGACATAGTATAGGAAAGATCAAGAAAAAAGGACAGATTGTTGAATAAGCCCTTATACCTTTGTATATTGATAGAAAATTATGACTATATTAGGCTAAATTGGTATTGATCATTGTATATTAATGCAAAATTAAGATTGTATTGGACTACATAGGTATTGATCTTAGTATATTGATACAAAATTAAGAGTATATTTGGCCACATTGGTATTGATCTTTGTATATTGTTACAAAATTAAGGGTAACACTTCTTAAAGGTATTGTACCTAGTAATGCTTAAAAAGGAAATGTGAAGTTTTGGCCTTTTGCTACCAACCATCATAAACTGTTTAGGATAATTAAGAAATGCAAACTAACAGTCATGCAAGCATGTCATTTTGTTAGTTACTATGACAGTCTATCACAGTTATTTTCTAAGCTACTCAGAAATCAAGTTGTTAAGAGACAGCAACATTTGCTTATCTAAACATAAGAGATAGATAGGGCGTCTTCAAAAACCCCAAGAGATCTGCAGGGTATGGCATTCAAAGATGTTTTCTTAAATTAAATTTTTTTTTGTTATCGAGACATGCCAGCTCCTGACAGCACCCCCTATTCTACTCCAAGTAGAAGATGAGCATCGAAGAATCTCCAGTGTGAGATGGTTGAATTAGTGGCAAGCCTATCTCTTGGCAAAAAAAAAAAAAAAGAAACCCTTGCTTCAACTGTAGAAAGACTGCTGTCCAAAAAAGGACAAAACTTGGAAGCAGGTAAGTCAACAGCCTAGCTCTGCCAAGACAGGGTAGGCAAGTCCTTCATAACCCCTGCTCTACAATCAATATCTGCCAGAGAAAAGGGGCCAAACGGCTGAAGATCGAAGCTGTAATGTATGGAGAGAAAATGGGAACTGTCAAGGCAGCCACGGGTATGTCATTTCTTAGTTTTGGAAGCTGCGGGCCCTGCACTTCCTATATAATCAGATATATTTATCCCTCTCAGGTCTCTGAGGTGGTTGAAGAATAGATAGCTAGGGTCTCATAGTTAAATTTTGAGTTGTTTAGGAATCAAGAGGGTGTTCTGGATCTAAGAAGATGTTTTTAAAATTGTGATGCAAGTTAGTATGAAAGCTGAGTTAGATAGAGAACTTTAAACTCATGGAGATAGTTAGATAGTAGAATGTTAAAGTCAGGGGCCAAATACATATGGACTGGATATTGAGAATGTATGTTAAGCCATATAACTCTCATAATTGTGGCCTATTTATTTCAGTTGTTTTGTACTGTATTTATTGTTATAAGATAAAGAACCATTTGTTGGACTGAAAGGGGGAGCTTTTGGGGGGAAAAAGATTTACCTTAAACTAAAAAAGAAAAAAGGATAGAGGATGGGGGGTTGAGGGGGAAGAGGGTGGAAGGGTGGGACAGGAGGGGGGAGTAGGGAAGGGATTGTGATTGAGATGTAACTGGAAGAAATAAAAAAATGATAATAAAAAAATAACTCTAGTTACAGAGGATTCAATGTCCTTTTGTGACCTCAGCTGTCAGTGCACACACCTTTCACATACATACATTCATACACACACACATACATACATGCACGAAAAAATGCACATACACATAAATAGAAAATAACTTTGTAATTCTGGATTGGCAGCTATTTTAATTTAGCACTTCAAATGATTATAATTTATATAATTGTGACCTAATTGTTCTTATAGTTTTGTATTGTATTTATTGCTCTAAGAAAAAGAGACTTTTATTGGACTAAAAGGGGGAGCTGTTGAGAGGAAAAAGATATACCGTAAGTTAAAAAAAAACATGCAGATGGGAGGGTGAGGAGGACCTGGAGGGGTAGGTGGGAGCAGACTGTGATTGAGATGTAACTTGAAGAAATAAATAAATGTTAAAAAAAGAAAGAAAGAAAGAATCAATGAAACCAAGAGTTAGCTCTTTGAGAAAATCAACAAAATAGATTAATCAAAAGGCAGAGGGAAAATACCAAAATCAACAAAATCAGAAATGGAAAAGGGGAAGTAACAACAGACACTTAGGAAATCCAAAGTATCATTAGGTCCTACTTCAAAAACCTGTACTCCAGAAAATTGTAAAAACCTAAGCAAAATAGACAATTTTCTTGATAGATTCCACATACCAAGGTTAAATCTAGATCAGATAAACTAAACAGTCCCATAACCCCTAAGGAAATAGAAGCAGTCATTGAAAGTCTCCCCCCCCCCAAAAAAAAAAGCCCAGGGCCAGATGGTTTCAGCACAGGATTCTACCAGACCTTCAAAGAAGAGCTAATACCAATATTCCTCAAACTCTTCCACAAAATTGAAACAAAAGGAACACTACCAAATTCATTCTATAAGGGCACAGTCACCCTGATACCTAAACCACAAAAAGACCAAACAAAGAAAGAATTTCTGACCAATTTTTCTTATGAACATCAATGTAAAGATAATCAATAAAATACTTGCAAACTGAACCCAAGAACACATCAAAAGTATTATACACCATGATCAAGTAGGCTTCATCCCAGGGATGCAGGGATGGTTCAAAATCCATCAATGTAATCCACCATATAAACAAACTGAAAAAAAAAAACCACATGATCATCTCATTTGATTCTGAAAAAGCATTCAACAAAATCCAACACTTGTTCATGTTAAAAGTCTTGAAGAGATCAGGGATAAAAGGACCATACCTAAACATAATAAAAGCAATATACAGCAAGCCAGTAGCCAACATCAAATTAAATGGAGAGAAACTTAAAGCATTTCCCCTAAAATCATAAACAATACAAGGCTGCCCACTCTCTCCATATCTCTCCAACACAGAACTTTAAGTTCTAGCTAGAGCAATAAGACAACTAAAGGAAATCAAGGGGATACAAATTGGAAAGGAAGAAGTCAAAGTATCCCTATTCACAGATGATATGACAGTATACATAAGTGACCCCAAGGATTCAACCAGAGAACTCCTACAGCTGATAAACTCCTTCAGCAAGGTGGCTGCATACAAAATTAATTTCAAAAAATCAGTAGCCCTTCTTTACACAAGAGATAAATGGGCTGAGAAAGAAATTATGGAAACAATACCCTTCACAATAGCCACAAATAATAGAAAATATCTTGGTGTAACTCTAACCAAGCAAGTGAAAAACCTGTATAACAAGAACTTCAAGTCCTTGAAGAAGATGGTAGGATCAACATAATAAAATGGCCATCCTACTGAAAGCAATATACAGACTCAATGCAATTCCTATGAAAATATCAATACAATTCTTTAGAGACCTTGAAAGAACATTTCTCAACTCCATATGGAAAAACAAAAACCCCAGGATAGCTAAATAGAACTTGTACAAAAAAAAAACATCTGGAGGTATCACCATCCCAGATTTCAAGCTGTACTACAGAGCAATAGTAATAAAGACAGCATGGAACTGGTATATAAACAGACCAGTGGATCAATGGAATTGAATTGAAGACCCAGAAATGAACTTACACACTTACAGCATTTAATTTTTGACAAAGAAGCTAAAACTATACAATGGAAAAATGAAAGCATCTTCAACAAATGGTGCTGGTCTAACTGGATGTCAACATGTAGAAGAATGCAAACAGACCCATATTTATCATCCTGCACAAAACATAAGTCCGAGTGTATCAAAGACCTCAACATAAAACCAGACACAGTAAATTGTAAGGGGAGTTAGATTAATTAGATTTAGTAAATATCTAGGAGTTTCCGATACAGTCTCTTAATCCAGGACATGAAGATCAACTTGGCTGTGGGCAATTAGCTTATCAGCTTATAGACTAAAAACAAGGATGAAGTCAGGTGAAAAGAGGAGAGTCTCTATGGACTAAACAAGGAGGAAGTCAGGTGAAACAAGGAGAGACTCTCTATGGACTAAAAACAAGGTTAACGGCCTGGCATTCTTTTCAGCTGCTAAGTGGGCAGAGCCCAGATTAAGCTGAAGCCAGATGAAACAAGGAGAGATCCTATTTAAGGACAAGTGGATGGAGCCCAGGGGCTCCATGCTAGAGAGCTCTGATGCTAGAGAGTCCTCACGTTAGAAACAACAGTTAGAAACAAGTAGTAATTTGTATCGTCTGATGGAGAAAATGCTGGTGGACTGATGGCCAGATCTCCCTGAAGCAGAAAGAAGCTGGTGAGCAAAGAAAGCCTCAGCAAGACAGCAAAGGGCCAAGGACTAAACCCTGTGGCTCAGCTTTTGCCTAGAGGGGTTTGACCCATCCAAACAGTGGCCTGAACAGAACTGTGGCCAGCTTTAAAGACTGAGGCAAAGCGGCAGAGTTGATGATACAAAGGAAATAAATTGGCTTACAGATGTCTGAGGTCTCCCAGAGATAAGAAAGCCTCAAGCCTCATTTAAAGTGAAGTCTCATTGCCAACTTATCCTAAAGGATATACGTCTGAGATGTTCCTAAAGAAAAACTGCTAACTAAGTGCATTAAAGGGTCTACTCCAGAGACTGTGTTCCTGACAACTGAGGACCTGCCCCAGAGACTGTATCCTTCTAAAAGGTTATGAAAATAGTTGTAATAGTTATCAATCAGTTTAGCAGTTAGGTAATAGGGGTTGTAGTCATTCTTAGGGTTAGTAGTTGAGTGAATGTTTATAAGTGAATATAGTTATATTTAATAATTTAAATTTAATATATTTATTATATTTAATAATTTAAAAGGTTCGGTTTCAGTAAATCAATAGAAGAGAGAGTGGGGAAAAGGCTGGATCTCATTGGCACAGGTGATAACTTCCTGAATAAAACACCAACAGCTCAGGTACTAAGAACATCAATAAATGGGACCTTATGAAAGTGAAAAGCTTCTATATAGTAAAGGATATTATTAGAACATTAGAACAAAATGGCAGCCTACATATTTGGAAAAGATATTTTCCAACTTGATATGCAACAGAGGGCTAATATCCAAAATATATAAAGAACTCAAGAAATTAAACACCAAGAAACCAAATAATCCAATAAAAAATGGGGAACAGAGTTAAACCGAGAATTCACAAAAGAGAAATCTCTAATGGGTGAGAGGTACTTGAAGAAATGCCCAACATCCTTAGTCATCAGAGAAATGCAACTCAAACAACTCTGAAATTCTATCTCACATCTGTCAGAATGACTAAGGTCAAAACTCAAGTGACAGCACATGCTGGCAAGGCTGTGGAGAAAGGGAAACACTCCTCCATTGCTGGTATGAGTACAAACTTGCACAACCACTTTGGAAATCAATCTGAAAATATCTTAGAAAATTTGGAATAGTTCTACCTCAAGACCCAAACATTCCTCTCCTAGGTATATATCCAAAAAATTCTCTGCCAAACCACAAGGACATCAGCTCAGGTACGTTCATAGCAGCTTTATTCATAATAGCCAGAAACTGAAAATAACCCAGATGTCCTTCAACTGATTAATGGATAAAAAAATAAAACTGTGGTACATTTACAGAATGGAATACTACTCAGCTATCATAAACAAGTAAATCATGCAATTTTCAACCAAATGTATAGAACTAGAAAAGCTCATCCTGAGTGAGCTAACCCAGACTCAGAAGGATGCACGTGGTATCTATTCACTTATAACTGGATTTTAGCCATATAGTACAGGATAACTATACTACAACCAACGGACTGAAAGGAACAGGAACAGACTTTGTTATCTGTTAATGGGATACTTTGCCCTAGTGGAGCTGCCGTGTAGGCCTCCAGTGCAAGAGGAAGCTCTTAGCCCTTATATAACTGATATGTAGGGACTGATATGTAGGAACACCCCATACCAGAGGAGTAGGAAAGGTGAGAGAAGGGAGAGAGGGTGGGAGGGTGCTACTTGGAGGGGTGGAGGGAGCGGGCTGTGATGGAGATGTAACTTGAAGTGATAAATATTAAAAAAAAGATCATATCAGAAAAAAGTGGATATTAACCATATAGCACAGAACAACCAATCTGCAACCCACAGTCCCAAACAGATAGGAACCTAGCATAATTATCCTATGAACAACTCCACCCAGCAGCAAATCGTGAACCGTGTTGCCTGTTAGTGGAACACATTACCTTAGCTTGGCTGCCATATCAGGCCCCTGGGAGTGTAACTATATATTATTTTGTTTGTTTTACAGTTAACCTCTTAACCGGTCTATCATCCAAATAATTGAGACTCTATTATATTATTTGTTAAACAGGCTCTGCAACACAAAAAAACTGAGCAGTTATTACTCTATTCTCAACCCACTAAACTAATCTGACTCCCCCCCCCCAGCATAAATCTCAGAGATACTTGCACTTTGTGACTTTCCTACTTCAGCTAAATCTCTTCTCCTCTGTCTGAATCCCTCTTCTTCCTCTCCTTGACTCCTCCTCCCCTGGAGGGCAGGAAGTCCACCCCTATTTTCTCCCCTGCTCAGTGATTGTCTGTAAGCTGCTTTTTTGACATATCAGGGGACAATTGGGGAACAGTGTTTACATAACATTGAGACATGAGCTCTTTAGAACAAAGACTGGAAACAGATATGGGGGCACAGAAATCAGCATTTGAATTACACAATAACCTTATGCCTACAGGCCCCGGTGCAAGAAGAAGCTCTTAGCCCTCATGTGACTGATGAACTGAGGGGGATTGATAAGTTAGTGCTTCCCTCATCCAAGGAGAAGGAGTGGATGGATATGGAGAAGAGGGGGGGTAGAGTAGAGCCTGCAAGGGATGAGAGAGGGGACTTTGGTTGAGATGTAACTTGGAAAAAAAAAAAACTCTCCCAACCAAAAGAGCCCAGGTCCAGATGGTCAGAGCACAAAATTCTACCAGATATTCAAAGAACTGATACTAATACTCCTCAAACTATTCCACAAAATAGAAACAGAACGTACATTGCCAAACTTATTCTGTGAAGTCATAGTCACTCTGATACCTAAACCACACAAAGACTCAACAAAGAAAGAATTTTTGAACAAGTTCCCTCATGAACATTGATGCAAAAACAATAAAATACTCACAAACCAAATCCAAGAACACATCAAACCCATCATCCACCATGGTCAAGTAGGTTTCATCCCTAGGATGCAGAGATAGTTCAACACACAAAAATCTATCAGTGTAATCCACCATATAAACAAACTGAAAGAAAAAAATGATCATATCATTAGATGCTGAAAAAGCCTTTGACAAAATCCAACACCTTTTCATGATAAAAGTCTTGTAGATATCACAGATAATATACCTGAACATATGGAGATATACAGCAAACTGACATCCAATAACAAATTAGATGGATTAAATTAAATTAAAACATTTCCACTAAAATCAGGGACAAGACAATCCACTCTCTTCAAGTCTATTCAATGTAATACTTGAAGTTCTATCTAAAGCAATAAGAGAACTAATGGAGATCAAGGGGATAAAAATTCAAAAAGAAGAAATCAAAGTATCTCTATGATATGATAGTATACATAAGTGATCCCCAAAATTCTACCAGATAATTTCTATATCTGCTAAACACCTTCATCAAAGTGGCTGGATACAAAATTAACTCAAAAAAATCAGTAACCCTCCTTTATGCAAATGATAAACAGACAGAGAAAGAAATTAGGAAAAATAACACCCTTCACAATAGTCACAAATAATAAAAAAATATCTTGGTATGACTCTAACCAAGCAAGTGAAAGACCTGTATGACAAGAACTTCAAGTCTCTGAACAAAGAAACTGAACAAGATATTAGAAGACAGAAAGATCTTCCACACTCATGAATAGGTAGGTAAACATAGTAAAAATGTCCATCTTACCAAAACCAATCTACAGATTCAATGCAATCCACATCAAAATTCCAACACAATTCTTTACAGACTTGAAAAGAGCAATTCTCAACTTCATATGGAAAATTTAAAACGTAGGATGACAAAAACAAAAAATCTTGTACAATAAAAGAACTTCTGGAGGTATCACCATCCATGATCTCAAGTTATACTACAGAGCAATAGTAATAAAACTGCATGATATTGATATAAAAAGACAAGTTGATCAATGGACTCAAATTGAAGACCCAGAAATAAACTCACAAACCTATGGACATCTGATTTTTGAGAAAGAAGCCAAAACAGTACAATGGAAAAAAGAAAGCATCTTCAACAGTGGTGCTGTTCTAACTAGATGTCTACATATAGAAGAATGCAAATAGATCCATATTTATTACCCTGCATAAAACTCAATTCCAAGTGGATCAAAGACCTCAACATAAAACCTCATACACTAAATCTAATAGAAGATAAAGTAGGGAATAGTCTTGAATGCATTGGCATAGGTGACAACTTCCCGAACAGCTCAGGCACTAAGATCAACAATGAATAAATGGGACCTCATGAAACTGAAAAGCTTCTGTAAGGCAAAGGACACCATCAGTAGGACAAAAAGACAGCCTACAGATTTGGAAAAGATCTTCACCAACCCTATATCTGACAGAGGACTTATATCCAAATATAAATAAAGAACTCAAGAAATCAAACACCAGAAAACCAAATAGTCCAATTAAAAAATTGGGGTACAGAGCTAAACCAAGAATTCACAACAGAGGAATTTCTAATGGCTGAGAAGCACTTGAAGAAATATTCAACACCCTTAGTTATCAGGGAAATGCAAATCAAAATGACTCTGAGATTCCATCTTACAACTGTCAGAATGGCTAAGAACAAAAGCTCAAGCAATAGCACATGCTTTTGTGAAGCAAGGGAAACACCTGTCCATTGCTGGTGGGAATGAAAATTTGTACAGTGACTATAGAAATTAGTCTGATGGTTTCTCAGAAAATTGGGAATTGTTCTACCTCAAGACCCAGCTATACCACTCCTGGGCAATACCCAAAAGATGTTCAAAGACACTTGCTGAACTATGTTCATAGCAGCTTTATTCATAATAACCAGAAACTGGAAACAGCCTAGATGTCCCTCATCCAAAGAATGGATAAAGAAAATGTGGTACATTTACACACTGGAATACTACTCAGCCATTAAAAACAAGGACTTCATGAAATTTGCAAGTAAATGGAAAGAACTATAAAATGTTGTCCTCAGTGAGCTAACCCAGACCCAGAAAGACACACATGGTATGTATTCACTCAGAAGTGAATATTGGTCACATAGTACAGGATAACCATGCTACAATCCACAGATCAAAGGAGCTAAGTAACCAAGAGGGCTCAAGGGAGGATGCTTGAGTCCCACTAAGAAGGGAAAATAAAGTAGGCATCAGAAGTGCAGGAAGAAAGGGAACTGGGTGGGAGAGGGCGTGGAGAGGGGAGCAGGGGAGGGCGGGAATCAGGTATGGTGATAGCCAGGATGCAGTTGAGAGGACTGGGAATGAGAAGGGAGATCAGTGTGGGGGAGCATCTCTGGGACAAGCTGGGGACCTGGGACCAGGGAGGTTTGTGGTAGGATATGCGGGTGACCCTAGCTTAGACTCCTAGCAGCGGGGATACTGAGACTGAACTCATGTAACCAGACAGGACTTCCAGTGGAGGACAGGGGACACCAACCCATTCACAAAATATTCAACCCAAAATTTGCCCTGCCTACAATATGTGCAGAGATAAAAATGGAGCAGATTGAGTCAATGACCCACTAATGATTGGCCCAACTTGAGACCCACCCCATGGGAGAGAGCCAACCTCTGACACTATTAATAATACTCTGCTATCCTTGCAGACAGGAACCTAGCATAACTGTCACCTGAGAGGCTTCATACAGCAGATAATGGAAACAGATGCAGAGACTCACAGCCAAACATTAGGCTGACAGACTTCAGGGAGTCATGTGGAAGAAGAAAGAATCAAGGGGAGGGATTGAGGGAGCCAGAGGGATCAAGGACAAAAGCCCTACAGAGCCAACTAACCTGGGCCCATGGGTGCTCACAGAGACTGAATCACCAATCAAAGAGCATACATGGCCCCTACACTGTATATGAGGCTGATGGGCTGCTTCACTTAACAATTGGAGTGAGGACTGTCTCTGACTTGGACTCTGTTGCTTACCTTTGGATCCCTTTCCCCTAGCAGAGCCACCTTGTCTGGCCTCAGTGGATGAGGAAGCACTTAGTCCTGATGCCACTTGATGTGCCAGAGTGGGTTGGTATGGGGGAAAGGCCTTCCCTTCTCTGAGAAGGGGAGGGAATAATAGGGAAAGTGGGTGTGAGGGTGGAACTGGGAGGAGAGGAGGGAGTTGGGTTGCAACTAGGATGTAAATTGAACAAATAAATACATTAATAAAAAAAGAATAAATTTTGTTTATAAATAAATGAATATCATGAAGAATCTTAGAGTCTCAATGTCAAGAGAGAAAACAGGACCACAAACCTTCCTAGAAGTTTATCATCTGTTAGGGATTCATATGGAAGTATTTGTTGGGGGGATATGTGTTGATGTGTATGAAAATCTGCATGCTCAGAAACTTTTTTCAAAAGATTTAACAAAATTAAGCTTTGTTATACTCATGAAAAAAAATAGCAGTTGTAAAACTTGGCTTGATATTTTGTGTCTGTAAACAATGTACATAATAGTAACACTACCAGAAGCTGTATATAATCCCTATTTTAATATTCCTTTAGCAATGGTCAGATAGCTGAAATAAAGAAGACAATACCATTAACAAGAAGCAGTCTATACATACAAAGTGATTTTAAGAATAGCTACCTTAAGTGGAAGATAAACAAGAAACAAGATGAAGGGAAGCAGGGTACCATCTTCCAGCCCATCCTAAGGTACAAAGGGGAGTCAAGGAGAGCCTAATAAATATAATAAACTCACTGTACTGAGAGTTTTGGCTTCTTTAAAAACCCAGTGATGCTATGTGAATTTTTTATTTTAATCCCAGGTGTGGGATAAGAGGTTGTTTCAAAGCAGTCGATTATAATCTGCCTTGTGCACCAACAGGAGTGTGATCTTTGTCAGCTGCAGATAGTTTAATTCTGGAGACTCCGGAGATGGTATAAATGGGAGAGCCCTGAGAGGCCCTGTGGCAGAGGCTGCTTCGGCTACTGTTGCACTCACTGCCATCACTGGATCTCTGAATGTTCTGACTCTGAAGACTGGACTTTCCCCAAGGAACCCAAAGTCCCTAGTCAGCAGGAAGTACCCTGTAGAAGTCTATGTCCCCTGTCCCCTCTAACCTTCTTTCTCTCATACCTAGTGTTGGGGTGTTGGAAGGGATTAGGGTGGAATAGGGCTAGAAGGGAGGGAGAGGTGTAATGACCCAAATAAAACAGACTTTAAAAGTATGCCAACAGCTCGCCACACATTTTGTTTTCTATTTGATGAGACAACGGTCCAGAAGAGTGATTAGTGCTTGAACCAACTGCTCCCTTTATATTACACAGAATTGTGACAGTTCTTCAGTAACAGAGCCTAATAAATAAACTAAGAAAACTGTGGTATCATCAGAGTCATCAAAACAGGCTGACGAAGTGCACTGCGAGACCACCTCACTCATCTTCATGACTCAGGGCATTAAATCCTAGGATTTTTGTGGAGATGCTTAAAGGACAGTTGAAATGGCTTAATAGTCTTGAAATAGTTCTCCAGGAAGAAAGAACTGTAAAATAAAATAATTTTTTAAAAGATTCTTTTCATTCAGTTCACTGTGTGTTGCCAAATAGAAATATAGATCTTAGGTATTTGCAATAGAAAGCTATTTTCTCTTTACTTACAAAGATGTTTTTCAGCTGACAAATTACATATGAGATTTTAATTTTTATTTCAAACTGTCATTTATGCACTTCAAAAATAGGTTCCCATCTGCTAAAATAAAACAAGATTAATATCTGCATTGTGACATTTCCAAGTTTAAATTCCTCAGAATACGACAATGTAAGTGCATATAACATGCCTCACAAAACACATTACCAAATAATAGAGAGTAATTTAAAATACAAATGGAAGTGTTAGGGTCAGATAAATTAAAAGAATCAAGTTCATTTTTCCCTCAAAAGTACTTTTAATGACTTAGTCAGGTCTATCCCACACAGATCATTTGTCACTGAAATTGAGGAGGAGTATTTTGTTCTGAAAAATAGCTACTTGTTTCATATGCTAGGACTGAACTGGGGAGTAGTGTATAGTAACTACAACACCAAGCACGTATGACTTGTGATGGGCGTGTGGGTGTGTGTTGCTCGGGAATGAGTCCTAGTTGGGAGGTATGCTATAGGCAAGTGATCTGTTGCTGAGCCCTATTCTCAACCCAAAAGCAGTAGTTTTAAATTAGAAAAGTATATCACATTTCAGGGGTTCCTACTGCTACAAGGTACATTGTACCTTTGTAAAAGAAAGATAATATACAAAGATCAAAGGATAAAAGAAAAATCATTTATAAAACAACACATAAGAATTGTCCTGCTAGACTGGAGAGATGGCTCAGTGGTTAAGAGCACTGGCTGCTCTTCCAGAGACCCGGGTTCAATTCCCAGAACCCACATGGAAGCTCACAACTGTCTGTAACTCCAATTTGAGAGGATGTGACACAAACATACATGCACGCAAAACACCAATGCAGATGAAATACAGAAAACTCATTATCATGCTATAACAGAAATTTTTATTTATGAACACTTATACTTATTAATACTTAATAAACATCTATAAAATACCAAATCCTATAACCTAAAACCTGTAATCTAAAATCTATAATCTAAGAATAACTTAATATTTAAGAACACTCTAATACCTTAACTAATACTATTTTGACTTTCTTAAAAGGATATTATAATTCTTAGTGTAGGTCCTTGCAGGATGACTTGGTTTTATGGCAGTTTCAACAGTCAGTCCTTTTCAAAACTTAGTGTTCGTTGGGCCTTACTTCGCCAGTTCACAAGGCCAATTTATTTCCACCACCAAATTGTGTCTGGTTTATAAAGTCAGTCTGTTCCAACAGCCAAACTAAATCCGGCTTTATTGATCAGCTGAGACTTACCTCCACCATCTCTTTGGCCTGGGCGAACCTCACAGCCAAGACTCTCCAAGAGGCTTCCGAACTCAGCTTGCCTGGCTCACTTTTCTGTTTTGGGGCTCACTCTGGGGCCCCAAAACAGATGCCTTCAAGGAACTCTCTCTCAGCAGGTTTTATGCCATGCCTTTGCCTTGGGCTAGCAGCACAAATTCTGTTAATGACATACTTTGCTATGCACATCTCCAACATGACTTCTCAGTCTGGGAGGGCAGGAGCAAGACAGAGACTGAGTGGAATTCTCTGGCTTACATATAGCTTTGTCTCTCAATCCTTGGCAGTCTTGAGGGTCCATGAGATTTATCGTGATGTCCAGCAGTCCTGTTACTTCTCACTGGAACAAACATCATCTGCATGGCTTTTGAAGTTTCTTAGCCATGCCCCTTCAACAGGGCATATCATCTGGCCACAACTGGGCTTTGTCCATTTCAGTAGGTTAAAGGTACGTCAAGCTCCTCCTCATGTGCTTCCAGATGCTAATCTGAACTGCCTACAAGTTCACTAATAGACCTAACTTTTACCACATCATGCACACACAGAAAGAAAGAAAGAAAGAAAGAAAGAAAGAAAGAAAGAAAGAAAGAAAG
>CAJQZJ010000104.1:11892-28395 GCA_907164525.1 Lophiomys imhausi | reverse complement strand
TATTCACTAAATCTAACTTATATTAACCTATCAGCCCCTTCAATTAGCCCTCTGTCAGATGTGGGGTTGGTGAAGATCTTTTCCCAATCTGTAGGTTGCTGTTTTGTTTGAATGACAGTGTCCTTTGCCTTACAGAAGCTTTTCAGTTTCATGAGGTCCCATTTATTAATTGTTGGTCTTAGAGCTGTTGGTGTTCTGTTCAGGAAGTTGTCACCTGTGCTGATGAGATCAAGGGTTTTCCCCATTTTCTTTTCTGTTAGATTTAGTGTTTCAGGCTTTATGTTAAGGTCTTTGATCCTCTTGGACTTAAGTTTAGTGCAAGGTGATAAGTATGGGTCAATTTGCATACTTTACATGAAACAACCCAAATGTCCTTCAACCGAAGAATAGATTTTAAAAAACTGTGGTACATCTACACAATGGAATCCTACTCAGCCATCAGAAACAAGGAAATCATGCAATTTGCTGCCAAATGGATGGAACTAGAGAAGCTCCTCATGAGTGAGCTAACCCAGACTTAGCCATTATAGTACAGAATAACCATTCTACAATCAATAGTCCCAAAAGAGCAGGAACAGGGACTTGGTTACCTGTTAGTGGGACACCCCACCCTAATGGAACTGCCATGTATGCCTCCTGTGCAAGAGGAAGCTCTTAGACCTTTTGTGACTAACGAACTGAGGGAGCTGACACACAGAGACACCCCACACCTGAGGCATGGGAGGGCTGGGAGAGAGGGTAAAAGGTGGGAGGGAGGGGCTGGGTGGGGTGGAGGAAGGGTGTGGCAATGGAGACATAATGAAGTAATAAATAAACATTAAAAAAAGAAATTGTTAGATATTTTGAAAGTCAAAATTCATTCATATCTCCCCAGAATATAAAATAAACTACTTAATGCCAGTACTCATAATATACTCAAACATAATATACTCAATATAAAACATAATAGAAATTTTAAGATGGTTCTAATAATGAAATCTTTCCTTAAAATGAATTTTCTCAAAATAAAATTGATTAGAAATGTAATCACCGTGGCCACCAAGTGGTCAAATCCTGGTATTGCATCTCAGTCTCTTTACACCAGTTGTGGCTTACTGTGGGGCTCGTGAAAAGATATATCTGAGAGTTTAGTAATTAAATAACACATCTTATGTAGCTAACAAATATACTATTACTTCAGAATAGAATAAATAGCTATCAACTTGGAACCCATCAAAGTTCAGGAACTACATGAATGAATTAAATAACATTATAAAATAAATACACTTTAAATCAGTTCTCAACCTGTGAGTCACAAACTCCTTGGCAACCCTCTCTCTCCAAAACTATTTACATTATGATTCATAACAGAATCAAAATTACAGTTATGAAGTAGCAATGAAAATAATCTTATGACTGGAGGTCACCACAACACTAGGAACTGTGTTAAAGGGTCACAGCATTAGGAAGGCTGAGAACCACTGCTTTAAACCAATTGAATAAATTTAAAATTAACTTAAAGATAAACACAGGTAAATGTAAATCCTTATTACTATAATAACTTCCAATATTCATAAACATTAAATCATTAAAAATAAACAATAAAGCACAAGGTTACATAATCCATAGACATTGAAATATCCCACAGTAAGGAGAATATCTGTGCTACCTTTGTACACACAGCATTGAACATGGTAAGTACAGCACAAAATAGGGTACCAGATGCAACCCAACTGCATCCAACCACAAAGGCCTCCTTAGAATCCTATTACTCAAGGGAGTAAGTCCAGTCTAGCCCAGGAAGTACATCTCCATGGCCAAAAGAACAATCACAGCAACAACAACAACATCCAATATCTAATGGTGTTTCTAGGCATCTGATACAAATTAATGTATTAGTCTTCATAGTAATAAGCCATTATGGTGGACTGAATAATGTCCAACAAATTATATCAAACTTAATTTCTCGACTTTGTATATGTTGCTTTATGAAAATACAGAGTCTTTGCAGATGTGATTAAAGTACCTGATAGGGGCGAGGTTATCCCAGATGGGTTTATGTGTAATCAAAACTGTCTACAGGAGAGGGCAGAAGGAGATCAGACACATGGAGAAGATCAGACATTCAGAAAGAAAGATGAGAGAGAGCAACAGCAAAGTAAGTCGTCCTCCAACTCACTTTGTTCTGAAAAGTGGAGTTCTAATCAGTACTGGACAGAATGAAATAATAATGTCAGTTTATAGAGTATTCCCTTTGATTGCCAATAACTTCACATTGTTTTATGTAACTTATTTATACAATAGCCAAATTCTTTGATGTTGGACAAAAATCTTTCATTAGTTTCTTTAATAAAATGTAGTTGTTATAAAATCATCAGTAGAACCTAATTTGCTTCATGGTGTGTAGGGAGTTAGTAAATATCTAGAAATTTCTGATACAGTCTCTTAATTCAGGGCATGAAGATCAACTTGGCTGTGACCAATTAGCTTATCAGCTTGTGGACTAAAAACAGGAAACAGGAAAGACTTAATGGACTAAAAAACAAGGTTGAAGTCAGGAAAACAGGAAAGACTTAATGGACTTAAAGAAACAAAGTATCTGGCCTGACATTGTTTTCATCTGCTAAGTGGGTGGAGCCCAAATTAAGCTGAAACAGAGTTCCTCCTATTTAAGGACAAGTGAACAGAGCCTAGGAGGGCCGCCATACTAGAGAGCTTCGATGCTAGCGAGTCCTGATGGAGAAAGTGCTGGTGAACTGATGGCCAGATCTCCCTGAGGCAGAAAGAAGCTGGTGAGCAGAGAAAGCCTCAGCAAGACAGCAAAAGGCCAAGGACTAAATACTGTGGTTCAGCTTTTGCCTAGAGGGGTTTGACCTGTCCAAACAGTGGCCTGAACGGAACTGTGGCCAGCTTTAAAGACTGAGGCAGAGCGGCAGAGTTGCTGATACAAAGGAAATAAGTTGGCCTACAGACGGCTGAGGTCTCCCAGAGAGAAGAAAGCCTCAAGCTTTATTTAAGGTGAGACTGCCATAGCCAATTTACCCTGACGAAGCTGCGTCTGAGATATTCCAGAAGAAAGACTGCTAAGTGCATTAAAGGGTCTACCCCAGAGACTATGTTCCTGACGACTGAGGACCTGCCCCAGAGACTGTATCCTTCTAAAAGGTTATGAAAATAGTTGTAATAGTTATCAGTAGGTTTAGTGGTTAGGTCTTAGGGGTTGTAGGCATTCATAGGGGTTGTAGGAATTTATAGGGTTAGTAGTTAAGAAATTGTTGGTATTTGTTATAAATGAATATTGTCAATAAATAAATATTGAATAATTTAAAAAGTTCAGTTTCAACGGTGCTATAATTTGTCTTCATTAATGATGTATTTATATTAGTGGAAATGTGTTTGTTCCAAAACATCTATAGTTCCTGCCACCTAGAATGACTCCTAGATTTAACTGGGACTATTAAAATGGCAAATTCAAGAAAAGTTAGAATATCACATTAAAAATTAAAAGTTAAAATAGCAAATTAGACAGTTTTTTATTATTTTTCCTGCTTCTTAAAGCTAACTGCAACTCAGACACTCTGAATTCCTTCCTTCTATATTAACAGACCAGCAAGGGAGTTGTGACGTTGTCTGTGGCAAGTGACCCGGACTACCAAGGGAGTACTAGACTTCTCACAACTGGACTCTGTTACTCCACACCTTCTGTGTGTGCTTGCTTGCTCACCCACTTGCTTGCTAGCCTGGTTCTGAGTCAAGATCTTCCCAGATAGTGCAGACTGGTGTAACTCACTGTGTAACCCTATCAGACCTCGATCCTCCTGCCTTAACCTGCCAAACACCGGAATTTAAATGGTTCATCACCACAACCGACACTTGACTAAAGATGAGTACCTTTGAAATGCAGGAGATTCCTTGTTATGATGCCCTGAAAGGGAGTTAGTGGAAACTGGTAATACAAGCCTGATAAAGCCACAGTTGGTGCAAACTCTTCAGTAATGAGTAGTTGTGCCACACCACTATATAAATAACCAAAACCATCATGGACACTCATTGAAGACAAAGAGAATACAGTGTAGAAGGAATTATGAATATTATCTTTGACCATGTGACCATTCACAGAATACAAACTGTAATTGCCATGGTTTGTTATGAATGACATTTGCATATATATGCATATGTTAGGCTTCCCTCAGTTGCTTGTGGCTCCTTATACTGTAAGAAGGAGGCCTGTGGACTTTTTCCTGTCCACTTTGGCAAGTCCATTGTTGTCATCTTTGTTCAGCTCACAGATTTTTATTTAAAGGTTAAGTGTGGCTTAAGAAAGTACACATGAGGGCTGGAGAGATGGCTCACCCATTAAAGAGTAGGCTCACCACCAGAAATTAAGAAAGTACACATGAGAGTCAAGTTTACTAGGGATAGACTTGTAATAGTTAATTTTATGTGTCAATGTGACTAGGTTACTGTATACCTAAATCGTTAAAGCATAACGCTGAAGTTGTACACGCATACATTCTTATAATGCATCCCTTGGGAGGCTGGGGCAAGAGAATCAAGAGCTCAAGGCAAAGCCAGACTACATAGTAAGTTCTAAACCACTTGTATGAAATACATGATACCCTGAATCAAAAACAAGCAAAATGTATTTACATTTGAATTGTTACGCTGTAAATAAGATCTGCCCTCATTAGTGTGGGTAGCATCATCCTAGCCATCGAAAGATGCCAGAAACAACAACAAAAAGGAAATCCCTCTCTTCTTGACCTGAGACATCTCCTGGTCATAGACATCAACACCCCTTCTTCATTCACTGTCATGGTCTGTCCATTAGCTCCTCTGGTTTGGGGGCCTTCAGGGTTGGGCTGAAATCATGTCATGAATTCTTTGCCTTGCAGAGGGCAGACATAACACCTCTTGGCCAATGTAACACTCTGAGTCAATCCAGCATAAAAAAATTATTTCTACCTATTCGTCATCTTTCTATTGTCCATTTGTCTGCCTATCTACCTTCCTGTCTTTCTTTTTGTCTACATATCTATCACCTTCCTGCCTATTTGCTTATATATTTATCTGTTTGTTTATCTATTTAATTTATTTATATTATTTGTTTATTCATCTATTTGTTTATCTAGATAGATAGAAAGGTTTCTCATATCCATCTATCTTTTATTGCTTCCATTTTCCTGGGGAGCCTTGTCCAGTTTATTTAAAAATACAAAGAAATAGAGCAAACTTAGTTTTTTTAATTGTTGCATATTTTGTTACATCTTGATAATTAGGAGTCTAGAGAAATGTCTATGAGGTATCTTTTCATACTGTCCCAATTATTCTTTTCTTAAAATTTAATATAAATATTCTCCTAAGCACTACAACATGTTAAAGGATTATAACGCACTAGAACTGCCAATTCACACTTTCTAAGTAAAACCTTCCTTAAATTTCTATGAAAGAAAGAAGAAAGAAAAGAAGGAATACAAAAGAAAAAAGAAAGGGAGAAAACAGGGATATGAAGGAAAAGAAAGGGGAAAATAGGAAATAAGCAAATTTAGCATACAAATTAATTTTAATCAAATATATATATAACTGTCATTCTGCAATTAACTACAGAAAATTTTAATGTAAAATAGTATTTTCAAACTTTTTCTTTAGAATGGATTTTTATCTGTACAATAGTTGGCTCTCTTTCAGATAACTTTGACCTAAGAGTAGCTCCCAGACAGCTGTATATTTGCAATAGTTTTTGCAACTAAGCCAACAAAAGACAAAGACAATATCCATAGTTGGAGTTGTGAGCATGGAATTTAGCAAGCACAGCTTAAGAACATGGCCACCTTGGCTAGACAGGGTCAGCTAAGTGCCAAAGTAGAACAGAACCAAAGCTGGACTCATGAGTGAGAAGAGCCACCCTGGGTGTGAAGGAGATACACCAAGGCTTGTGTGATCCCACAGCCCTGGACTTCTCTCTCCATGAGAAGGAACGCTCTTTCCCACCCACAGGTGAAGCCAGGTTTGACAGCAGACAGGAGCCACTTAGATCTCAAGTAGAATCTAATTGTTAGTCAACCTCCTTTAGAAAGACAATTGAAGTACTACCTAGCCCCCCCCCAAAAAAAAAAGAGGGCAATTGTCCCAGGGTTGGGATTGGGGCAGGGCTCTGTTCTTATCTTTCCAGGAGAATCGAAGCGTCCATTAGGGAAGCCCGGGGACGGCTGGACAGCGGAAACCTCAGCAGAGAGCAGAATCAGGCACCAAGGAGGACGAGTGTCCCAGTTGATTCTGCCTGGCAGACTTCCTCAATAGCTGTCTCCATCGGGGGCCTGCAACCACCACGGTAATCCAATGTCGCTGGGACCGTTCAGCTCTACACAATGCCCCGGAAGGAACCTCAGTGAAGCCTGCAAGATCAGCTTCTGCCTACAAACCCCTTAGGTCATCTAAACAGCTGAGAACAGAAGGACTGAACATAAAAGGAGTGTACTAACATTTTTAACCATTTTTTCCATTTGAGTTCAGGCCCCAAACAGGTCTACTACGACCCAAATCAGCAGGAAGTCATTTTAAGAGAGCGATGTCCCATGCCCAGAGGGTGGGGAAGGTGTTTCTCCACCCTTCTTTTTGGTTATCTGAAGGATAACTGAAAACTCCGATATTTAGGGGAAGAGATTACAAGCTGATAAATGGTCCTGTTTAATGGGTTTTGGAGGTTAGCCCCAGGGACTTCCTACTTTTCCTTTTCTGTATCCTTCTTCCTCTCCTATGTAGGAGTGCATAGGCTTGAGAAAAATGAGATATAGACATAGCACAGGAAGGTCCAAGAAGAATGGGCAGATTATTGAATATGCCCTTATACCTTTGTATATTGATACAAAATTAGTAGTTTATTTTGCTAAAGTGGTATTGACCATTGTTTAATGTGCAAAAATAAGATTGTATTGGATTACATCAGTATTGATCTTTGTATATTGATACATAATTAAGAGTATATTTAACCACAATTGAATAGATCTTGGTATATTGATACAAAATTAAAGGTAACGCTTCCTAATGGTATCATACCTAGATATACTTAAAAATAAAATGTGAAGCTCTGGCCTCTTGATACCAACCGTCTAAAACGGTCTAGGATAGTTAAGTAAAACAAACTCCTAGTCATGCAAACATGTCACTTTGTTAGCTACTATGACAGTCTATCACAGATATTCTCTAAACTACCCATTAATCAAGTTGCTAAGAGACAAGCAACATTTGCTTATCTAAATACAAGAGATGGATAGGGCATCTTCAAAAACCCCAAGAGATCTGCAGAATATGGCATTCAAAGATGTTATCTTAAATCAAGATTTTCTTTTTTTTTTATATCGAGACATATCAGCTCCTGACAGCACCCCCTATTCTACTCCAAGTAGAAGATTAGCATCGAAGAACCTCCACTGTGAGATGGTTGAATTAGTGGCAAGCCTTTCTCTTGGCATGAAAAAACCCCTTGCACCAACTGCAGACAGACTGCTGTCCAAAAAGGACAAAACTTGGTAGCAGGGAAGTCAACAGCCTAACTCTGCCAAGACAGGGTAGGTAAGTCCTTCATAATCCCTGCTCTACAACAAATGTCTGTCAGAGAAACAGGACCCAAAGGCTGAAGACTGATGCAGGAATGTATGGAGAGAAAATGGGAACTGTCCAGGCAGTCATTGGTATGTCCTTTCTTAGTTTTGGAAGCTGCAGGCCCTGCAGTTCCTATATAAGCACATATATTTATCCCTCTCAGGTCTCTGAGGTGGTTGAAGAATAGACAGCTAGAGTCTCATAGCTAAATTTTGAGTTGTTTAGGAATAGAGGCTGTTATAGATCTAAGAAGATACTCTTAAAAGTGTGTTGCAAGTTAGTATGAATGTTGAGTCAGATATAGACCTTTAAACTCATGGAGATGGTTAGATAGTAGAATGTTAAAGTCAGGGGCCAAATATGTATAAACTGGACACTGGGAAGGTATACTGGGCCATTTAACTCTCACAAATGTGGCATATTTATATCTGTTGTTTTGTATAATATTTACTGTTATAAGAGAAGGAACCATATGTAGGACTGAAAGGGGAAACTTCTGGGGGGAAGAGGGTGGAAGGGCAGGATAGGAAGGGGGAATAGGGAGGGGTTTGTGACTGAGATGTAACTTGAAGAAAAAAAAATAAAGTATTTAAAAAAAACAATATTGACTTGAAAAACCCTATATCTGAATAAATCATACTATCTACTCTGTAAAAAAAAAAAGAAAGACAATTGAAATTTTCTACATTTAGTAATGGTATGGCCTTGGTATATTAACTTCAAAACTATCAAAATCCCTCAGTAATTCTAAAAAGTCATACAAGAACATAAGATCCATTTCCTCATTACTAACATATTCACATATCAGTGCCTGATGTGTACTTTCCATTAAAATGATTTATCATTTAGAGTTATTCCTTGCCCCTACTACACTGGTTTAATGGTGCCACGTAAATCTCACACTAATTTCAGCTATGTATCTTTGTAGAATGTAAAGGCAAGCTCCAGTGCATACAGATGCAAATACAATATTGAATTAAGAGTTTAACTTAAGTGTCATATTATTTTCACATCAAAAACTCTAATTCCAAACACTACCTCTTGTAGCAATACTGTTTGGCTCCATATATACAAATTTGTAATAAAAGATACAACGTGAAAATTAGTACAAACCAGGGGTGTTGGTGTGTGACACCTTGAGCTCAGCAGATGGGAATATCCCACATGCCCATCCCCATCCAGGGATGGAAGATGACATGCATCCCACACTTTTACACACACATGCACACACATGCACACACACACATACATACTTTTTCCCCACTCATGAAAACACACACACACACAGCCCTGAAATCTAAGCAGTTTTTAAATTTGCTTAAATAGCTTTCCTGGCCAAGATTCACATAAGTTGCCAACTGGCAATGAAATGATTTTCCATTCAAATCTGGCAGCAAAAGGATTTAAAAAGAAAGCTGGGAAAGGGCAGAGGAAGTAAAATGTTTCCTTCCTCAAAGGCAGTTTTTAGACTGTTTGGCACCATGAAGAAAAAAAAATTGTAAAAAGGTAAATTCTGTATGAGGGCTTCATATTTATTTTTATCAAAAATAAAATGAGAAAAAAGTTGCTAGCTAACAGAAAAAAAAAACATCTCCTTTCTACCACCTCTTCACATTATGTGAAGTCCCTTTTAAAGTCATCAGAACTCCTCCATTTGGGTACTCTCCTGCAAAGAAATTGCAACTGGGCGCTCTGGCTTGGGGTTTGGGGTCATTTGACTTCAATGAAACTATTGAAGTTTCTCTCTTTAACATATAAAATAGAAACCATCATCAAAACAACTCATTTGATGTTTCCATCACCCTTGAGAGTTAAAGAGGAGGGACTGGGGCAATTTTGAATGGGTTTTTTTTTTTTTTTAATCTTTCCCTGAACAGAACCACAGGTTAAAAATTCTGATAATTTTTAACCAAACCAAGAAACTTGCTGGGATGAAGATAACATGTGCCTCATCAGAAAACAACACTTAAAGACACTAGCAGAAAGTGTTTTCTTATTCATGTGAACATCGCTAAATTCCAAATCAGATCTTATATGTCATAAAATACACCTCAGTGGGTCAGCCAGTAGTATGTGGGTGGGGGCATTCTCAACCTGGAAAGCTACTGTCCACACTGGACTAAGAATCATGACGGTGATCTTCACCTTCTTCCAGTCCTCACTACCATCCCAATCGTCTAACGGACCTCTAGAAGGGCTTGCCCTCTGTTCTCTGGGGACTCCACTGAACCTCACAGCTAACACACCTTCCCTTCTTCCTAAGGACCCTATCATCTCCCTTTCTAGGCCACTCCCATTGCTTTCTGTCAATCACTGTTCACCTGAGATCCCCAAAACCACACCACACCTGGATTCTGGAAGGCGATGTTCGCTCTCCTTCTCATCCTCTGGTCAGTCTCATTCCAGCCCTTTAGAAGATCATTTAGAAGCCCTTGAGAGGCATTGCAGCTCCCAGGGGAGGGTGTCCCCAGCTGAGCTGAGGAGCTCAGGAGACTCAACCCCACTCTACTTCTCTCCTTCTCTTCATTGCTTCTTGACTTCTTCCAATGAGAGATTCACACTAGAGAGCAAATCTCATAAATTAGATTTATTGGAGTGTCCAGGGCCGGCTGCTCCCACTCCCAGGAGATGACACCATGGAACTGAACAGATACAGCCTTTATATAGGATTTCCTAGGGGGCAGAACTTTTCAGGGCAGAGATTTCCAGAGCGAGGATTGGTGGGATTTCAAGCCCTGACCTTGGGGAGCTCAGGGATCAGTGGGTTTTCCTGTTCAGAGATTGGTGGCTTTTTCATCCCCTTTTCCATGCATGTGCCCATGGGTTAGGATGGGAAGACCTTCCCAGCCTCAGGTGCCTTTGGCTGAGGCACCATCACTACAGAACTGCTCAGGGAGGCTGGAGAGGAGGTGCTGCCACCATGGAACAACTGCAGGCTAAGTCAAGAAAGAAGATGTTGGCACCATGGACGGCTCCTGTATGATGACGCCTCATGATGGCAGCAGTCTAAGGAAGAGTCAGTGTTTTGACAGCCACCGCCATTGTGACAGATGGCACCATTTTGACTGACAGTGTGGCAGGCCTCAAGCTGGGGTAGGAATGAGGGGCCACTGCTTTAATAGCTCTTCCTCAGGGACTTCACCTTCTAGTCCATCCCCATACCTCCCATACCTCTGTGACAGCTCCAAAAATATAAAAACATGTTCGACCCCAGACACCAAGTGACCATATGTGAAAGAGACTCAGAAGCACTCTCTATGAGACAGCCCAAACCACCACACATTCTTAATATCCAAAGACGGCAACCGAAACCAAGAAATGAAACCCTAACCTTAATCCAACAAAGATCTCCACAGCTACCACCACAATCTTCTCAAAACTAGATACCTAGACACCAGCACAAAAACACAATCTTTGACACTCTAGAAAATATGTATCCATAAAATACAGCAACCCTACTACAAAAAGCCCTGAGAAATGCAATATAGCTGACATATAAAACAAGACAAAATAGCTATTATGAATATATTCAGGGAATTTAAATAGGATACAAATAAATCACTTAGTGAAGTCTATGAACACATACACACACACACACACAAAACAAAAACAAAAACAAAACAGTGGAATGAAATGAAACACTTCAACACATAACAATAGAAAATGAGTCACTAAGGAAAACATAAATTGAGATAAAACTGGAAATGAAATATTTAGGAAGTCAAACAAAACCTTAAGAGGTAAGCCTCACAGAGTATAAGACACAGAAGAAATTATCTCAGATATTGAAGATAAGATAGAAGAAAATCATACTTCAATAAAGGAAAAACTGAAATTTAATAATATGCAGTCACAAAACATCTAGGAAAAATGAGACACTAGGAAAAGAGAAAATCTATGAATAATAGAAATAATGTAAGGAGAAGAAACCCAGGTCAAAGACACAAAAAACATTTTAAACAAAGTCATAGAAGAAAATTTCCCTAACCTAAATACGTCCCTATCAAAGTACAAGAAGCATACAAAACACCAAACAGACTGGACAGGAAAAGAAATTGCTCCACAACACATGATAATCACAACATAAAATGCACAGAACAGCCAGGCAGTGGTGGCAGCTCACGCCTTTAATCCCAGCACTTGGGAGGCAGAGGCAGGCGGATCTCTGTGAGTTCGAGGCCAGCCTGGTCTACAAAGTGAGTCCAGGACAGCCAGGGCTACACAGAGAAACCCTGTCTCGAAAAACCAAAGAGAGAGAAAATGCACAGAACAAAGACTATTAAAAGCTACAAGGTACAATGACCAAGTAACAGATAAAGGCAGATCCTCTAGAATATCGGCCTTTTCAGTGAAATGAGCAGGCAGCTCAGCGTAGCAGAGGGATTTGGAATGGCGCCCCTTGCGGTGTGCTTCTCTAGCATGAGTTCTCAGATGGTGAGGGCAGGAGCAAGAGGGGTGAACTCATGGAGTCACCCCAGATACCTGATGGTTTCCAGGGTCCAAAGTCTCTCATGACTTCCCGGGAGTCCTGTTGCCATGACAAACTATGTCTGCAGGGCTTTTTCCTGGTGTCCTAGCCACGCCCCTTCAACAGGGCAGTTAGTGTTTCCATCTCAGCAACCCCAAAGGACGCCATTCCAAATCCCGTGCTAAGATGAGCTGCCTACTAATTTCACCACAAAGGCCTGACATCTACCACACCTAACTCCTCAATGGAGACTCTAGAATGGCCTGGAGGAAAGTTCTGCCAGGCCAGACTGCAACACCCAACAAAAAATCTCAATCACAATAGATGGAGAAAGAAAAAAATTCTGCAATAAAACCAAATTCAAGCAGCGTCTGTCTACAAATCTACTACATTTTTACATTCCTAAATGAGGGTCTATGAAACAGCTCGTGAAATTAAGACACTTACTACCAAGCCGGTGAACTTAGGTCAATACCAGGAACCCACATGGTGGAAAGAGAGAACCAACTCTTGCAAATGTCTCCTGACTTACACATGCACAGTGTGGCACTCGGCCTCCCCCTTCCTGAGAGACTAAACAAATAAACAAAACAGAAAAAGGAGAAAAGATAGAAATCTTAAATTTCTAAACTGAAACAGTTCCTTAATTTTTTATATTCTAGAACGCTTACCATAATTCTAAATACTTCCAGACAGCACGACACTGAATTAACCTATGTCCATCCCCAGTTTTATGAATAGTACACAATTAGAGAGACAGTTTAAATGTGTGCTTTCTTAGAGTCCTGGTCCTGGTTTGTTTTCTGTTGCTTTCATAAAAACACTGCCTAAACCCAACGTGGGGACGAAAGGGCTTCTTTGGCTTACATGTCACAGTCCCTCATCCAGGGAAACCTTGGAGGGACAAAGCAGGAACTGAAGCAGTGACCACTGAGGAACACTGCTCACTGGCTTCCTCCCAGGTTCAGCCACCTCACACAGCCCAGGATGGCTCCAGCCGGAGCACACTGATCCTCTGGATTAGCAACAGGAACGTGCCCCACAGATACGCTGACAGTCCACTCTGGCAGGGGCAATTCTTCAGTTGAGGTTCCCATGAGTCTCTGGTTGTGCCAAGTTAACAAAAACTAACAGCACAGCCTCTCATTTTAAAAGTTAGCTACCAGCTATAAGTAATCAGACTACATCTACATTGATTTTGTTTTGTTTAAAAGCATACTTAGCTTCGTTTAGTATCATCACTTAATAAAATTTCCATTTGATGAAAGGATCGAATAGGAAAACTTACAATAAAAACATCCCTTGAAATTTAAATGATACACTGCAACCTGGAATATTTTAAAAGAAAATTACCTAGATAAAAGACTTTTTTAAAAAATAGCTAGACAAGCAAGTGTATTTGTGAAAAGAAAACTGTAGGAAATGAAATAAAAAGAATGAACTCTATTACAATTGTAAATCCCTTTTCCAAAAGTATTGTGGTCATGATGCTGAAATAATAATTAGATGGTTTCAACGAAATACTGTAATTGTTAATTCAATGGAACTATGCTTCTCACAACCAGCTTTGCTTCAATGTCGCATCTTATATTGCATTAGTTATCTCAGCACACAAAGAGGAAGCACCGCTACCGATTATGGAAGCTGTTAAAGGATAATATCATGTCATTTCAACATTTTCAGGAAAATCTATTAGCAACCAACACACAGATACTTCTCACTATGTAATTGGCCTTGTACTAGAGATGAACAAAATTAGCATTTACTCCTGAATACCCTGAGTAGTGAGGGGCTAGTTAATGTCGACAAACTTTGATTGGGTTTTTGTTGTTTTTTTTTTTTTTAATGTATTCACTTGGAGGAAACTATCCTTTTTTCTTTTTCTTTCTTTTTTTTTTTTTTACATTTTAGGTCAACAAAATTATATTAATTCCAAAGTTACTCCTTGGGAACAACTGGGAGCATTAGACACATTTCCTCAAAAGTCAAGTTTTTGAAGAAAATGGATCATATCTACAAATATTCTGATTTCAATGTATCCTGTAAGTAATTTAAAACATAAGGATGCATCCCACGAACCTTCCTGGGGTAGGTTCTTCCACCTTTCAGTTGCTTTCTTTTAGGGAAGCCTCAGGTGCCATATCAAGAAAGCCTTTGTTGAGTAACACCCTTCTGGAATGTTTTAAGTTGAAAATGTATCATACATGCAACTCCATTTTGGGTGGCTCACAACTGTTTGTAACTTCAGCTGCAAGAGATCTGACAACCACTTCTGCACTTGGGGCACACACACCCTCATTCATATAATTTTTAAAACATAAAATAGATATTTAAAAAGAGGAAGAAGACCTCATCACAAGTCTTCCACTCCTTAGAAAAGCATGTACATGTTTGTAGAACAAAGTTACATCCTAATGTTGGTAAAATTTATTATCAATACAATTATATAAACCCAGGGATATGGACAGATGGTTCAATAGTTAGGAGCCACAGTTTCCAGCACCCATGTCAAGTAGATTACAAATGCCTAAAATTCCAGCTCCAAGGAATGGGGCATCCTATTCTGGCCTCCATGTGCATTCACACACATGCAAAGACACAAACTCAGACATATATTAAACAATTAAAACAACATCTCAGGTGTGATAGGGTATGACTACAGTCCCAGCATTTAAAGGGCTGAAGTGAAAGGATCCCAAGTCACAGACAAGCCTGGGCTACATAGTTAGTTCCTGAAAAAAAAAAAAAAAGAAAAGAAAGAAGGAGAGAGAGACCTCAAAGGAAATTGAAAGTAAATATAAAAAGAGGCCCTACTGAGAAAACAATTTTAATAATCTGATAGTTTATCTTTTCAAATTAAGTGACCATTTAATAACAAATTTTTCAAAAATATCAACATCAACTTTAAAATGTTTGCTCTAATAAGTATGTGACTGTTTTATTTTGTATAATTTAGTGGCTTTCAGGAACACTCCTCCATTGCTGGTAGGAGTGCAGACTTGTACAACCACTATGGAAATCAGTCTGGCGATATCTTAGAAAACTTGGAATAGCTCTACCTCAAGACCCAGCCATACCACTTCTGGGTATACATCCAAATGACTCCTCACCAAACCACAAGGACGTCTCCTCAAGTATGTTCATAGCAGCTTTACTTGTAATAGCTAGAAACTGGGAACAACCCGGATGTCCTTCAACTGAAGAATGGATAAAAAATACTGTGGTACATTTACACAATGGAATACTACTCAACCATCAGAAACAAGGAAATCATGCAGCTGGATTTTAGCCATATAGTACAGGACAACTATCCTACAATCAACAAACCCAAAGTAACAGGAACATGGATTTTGTTACCTGTTAGTGGGACACTCCACTCTAGTGGAACTGCCATGTAGGCCCCCAGAGCAAGAGGAAGCTCTTAGCCCTCATGTGACTGATAAACAGAGGGGGGCTGATATGTGGGTGCCCCCCACACTGGAGGAGTAGGACAGGTGAGAGAGAGGTTAGAGGGTGGGAGGGTGGTAATGGGACGAGTGGAGAGAGGGGGCTGTGATGGAGATGTAAGTTGAATTAATAAATAAATGTTTAAATATTTAAAAAATTAATGGCTTTCTCTGTGTCTGTGTGTAGGTGTGTGTGTGTGTGTGTGTGTGTGTGTGTGTGTGTGTTTGCAGGCAAGTTTTCATGCATAAGAGTGTACATGTGTGTGCATGTGGGGTAGGGGTGCATAAGTGTCTTTTCAGAAGGAAGCATGCTAAAAATCTTAACAAAAAATAAAATTTCTAGCCGGGCGGTGGTGGCGCACGCCTTTAATCCCAGCACTTGGGAGGCAGAGGCAGGCGGATCTTTGTGAGTTCAAGGCCAGCCTGGTCTACAAAGCGAGTCCAGGACAGCCAGAGATATTCAGAGAAAGCCTGTCTCGAAAAACCAAAAATAAAAAAAATAAAAAAATAAAAAAATAAAAAATAAATAAAAATAAAAAAAAATAAAATTTCTTTCCTCTGGAATTCAAAAATTCTAACATTTACCATAACTTTTTTAGAATTTTGAGACATCATCTACTTTACTTATAATCAATTTGTATTTGAGAACACAGGCCACTAAAACCAGAGATGTCATGAATTCCACAATTAAAATGCCAGTCAACACAATACTATCTCAGTAGGGTTATTATGGTTGTGAAATGTGAAATCTCTTATGAAATATACCTCCCTCAAGAATATGAGAACTGTACATTTGTTTAAAACGTACAATGTACTTTCAAAGAGAAAGATGCAGTGAACTTGTAGAGCTAGCCTTTGTCTGAAATTAACCTGTGAATCAACCAGACAAATGTATGAATATGGTAGATAGCTAGATGATAGAGAGCTAGATAGATGATAAAGATAGATAGATAGATAGATAGATAGATAGATAGATAGATAGATAGATAGATAGATAGATAGATAGAT